>JAWPHD010006114.1:0-150444 GCA_037043455.1 Cyrtodaria siliqua
TCCGCCAGGGGAGATCTAGGGTGAAAGTCTTGCGGCACTAACTAGAAAATTGAAACGGTTCGATTATGGTGCAGAATAAAACATATGCCAGATTATAGAATAATACGCAGAGTGCATGAATGGTCTTTGAATAAATCAAGGTCATGGGAATGTAGAATGCTAAAGTTTATTCAAAGCACATATTAATACTATTTGAACTGAATTACTGTTTACTCATTATATATATAAATACACTAAATACACATATATAGTCTTTTAAATTCACTACTTATATATGTGTGAATATATGTGTGGATAAAGATACGTATATATAATGTTAACATATGTCACGGTTAATCAGGCTATGCAGATTTTGTTTTACTAGATATTTTTGTAAGTTAGTACCGTATCAGTGTTTTACACATTTTACATACTATAATATATATTAAATGTAAGTATTATACTAGTATACACATTCAATGTAAATACTCATTTATCTAGAGACAGTGCATATAATCAGTTGTTGTATTATATATTAACTCTTCACTTAACAAAACTGTTCAGTTGTACATTTAATGATGCAATTTGTATAATGTATATACATTTATAGTGTAGATATAACGAGATGATTGATTCGAAATATATGTGTTTTAAGTGTCTCATACATTAGGTCGTTATTAAGGCCGGGTATACAAGTTGTTAGTGTAATATTTGTATATGTTTGTAACTTTTATATATGACACTATAATAAACTACTAAAGTCTAAGACTAAAGTCATGTACTCTCATCCCACTTTAAGATTTAGTTTTAGCATAAATATTGTTATATTTCCATTATTGACTATTACCTGGCTCTTGTTTGTGCTTGTTGTTACTTTTAAGGTTGCTATAATGAATACTTACATCAGTATTGATGATTTAGTGTAAAATTGGGGCAAAGGTTTGTTCAAAAAACATAATTGAGATTCTTGAAAATGTGACTTAAATTGTCTAAAACCTCAATTTACTCATTTTACAATTGTATATCTAGTTGTTTGTAGCAGGTTGTATCTAAATGTGTCCTATCATGTATGGTTAATCTCAGATTCGAAATATTTAGACTTCATAATAGGAGTGTTTTATTGAAATTTGGCAACATTTCCTCCGAATTTCAGAATTTGCTCTCAAAATCTAATTTGTTTCATTTGTATTGATTGTTTTATGGAAAGTTTAATGAAAAAAGTGTGTTATCCATGATAATTACAGCAAATCAAATCCACCAGAGTTTATTTGAAGAAGAAATGATCAATAGTCTCTGAGACATTGATTTTTTTTCAGTTTCGCGCCAAAATCGACTCATTTTATGGGCTGACCAAGCACTGTTAAATCGCTATATTTTCAAGATAAAGTCAATCGATATTGCGAAATAAGTCCACCTGTTCTTCTATTAGGTTGTTCGATTGAATCGCCTAGTGCAATTTAATTTAAAAAAAGGAAACACACATCTTCCCGTATAGGTTTAATTACTCCGAATCAATCGGATGTGCTAGCCTGGTACATCGAAAAAGCAGTTATATATAAAATAGTGCTTATCTTTTTGTGTTAAACATTTTTAAGAGCAGTTTCCTGGACATGTAATTCATATATTGAATGCATTTCCTCACGCGTTTGACAGTTTTAGATGTGAATTTCAACAGTAAATGTAAACTGAATTTGAATGAGTAAGGGACTGAGCAAATGTTGACATTTGTTCCAGTATTTGAAAACCTTCTGAAAATACTTTCTAAGTAACTAGCCATCCCATGTTGTGTTGAATTTTAATAGTAGACATGGTTCTCTTCACGAAACATTAAGTTTCCCAGTATCCATATGAGGTTTGTAGTTTCTACAGGTCTTAAAACATGGTCAAATAGCACTGGAAAGCAACTGAGAAATATGTAGCCTAGTTAAGCCTATATCCATCTTCGTACTTCGGACACAACTGTGACAAATATTGCGATATACGAAAACACTAATCGTTCAGAGTTAACTGAAGATCTACCCTAGAATAAGTGTCAGAAACGTATTTGAGATATAAATGCCGTATTAATACAGTAAAATATACGTGTTAGCAAAGAAAGTGTGAAGAAATAGGATTATAATATCCTTAAATGACACAATTATGTCACACAGGTATCGAAGAAAATGCCCGTCTACACAATATTTCAATAACATGCCTTAGTCAGTGATTCTGTCAAAAGCGTGATGGCGAAGTTGGATTTAATTTATCACCACACACCACAACATCCAATACCACAAAACCATACAATCACCCCCGCCTTCCACCACCATCACATCCACCATCATACCACACCACCACCATCCCGACCACCACCACCACCACCACCACCACCACCACCACCACCACAACCCCCACCACCACCACCACCCCACCACCTCCACCACCACCAACACCACCACCACCAACAAACCGCCGCCGCTACCGCCACCAAAACACCACCACCACCAACACCACCATCACCACCATCACCACAAAAAACACCAACCACACAACTCCCTCCAACATCTCCACAAACATAACCACTACCATTACCACCACCATCATTACCGTCACAAATACCACAACAATCACCACCGCTGTCACAAGCACCTGCACCATTACAACAAATGTATGCTGATTCCCTGGTATAATATACTATTAGTGCTTGCTATTGCCATTAAATCAAAGCCGCACGTGTTTAAAGCTGAAGTTTCCAGATTTATTATTCCCTCTATGCTCATTACATTACAACTATCTCCCTCTGGGTGTGTATAAGCATGATTAATATATAAACTGGACAATCGAGTTCATTGATTTATGACATTTTTTGCGTCTGCTCGCAATAGTTAAGTAACTTTTTGTTTGAGAAAATAATAAATATAAACTTGATTTCAACGCTTTGTTTCATATTCGGAAGCGTTAATGAGTTAGTAGTTTCCAGTCTAGGACTTCATGTATTGCAATCGCAGTTCAACTGCATATTTCACAATGGAGATGAACTCAATCAAACAACATTAGTGTCACTTAAACATGTGACATAACTAACTGCCGTTTGGATAAAAATGACAAATAATAAAAGAAAGAGAAAAAAGAAAGAAAGAAAAAAGAAAAAAGGAAAAGAGAAAGAAAGAAAGCAAGAAAGAAAGAAAAACAGAAAGAAAGAAAGAAAAAGAAAGAAAGAAAAACAGAATGAAAAAATGAAGAGAGAAAGAAAGAAAGAAAGCAAGAAATCAAGAAAGATAGAAAGAAAGAAAGAAAGAAAGAATGAAAGAAAAAAAGACGGTAAAGACGAAATTTAATTTCTTGGTCTGTTTGACATATGTTTTCAACATGTCTGTAAAGTTAGCAAATAATTTTGTAATTCAAGAAAATAAAACAAATATGTCGCGATACCAACTGTTAATTCGCAACAATTGTGAAAATAGTGATGTGTTTTGAACTCAAAAATATATTATTTTGGACCACAAAAAGCTCAGAAGTGGTCTTAAATTGTTAACATATATACTTAACATCCCTTTTTATGCCCCCGAATATATAATATAATATAATAATATATATAATAGTCGTGCGTCCGTCCGTCAGTCCGTCAGTCCGTGCAATCGTGTCCGGTCAGTGGCTCCAAGGTCAAGGTCACACTTAGAGGTCAAAGGTCAAATCGTGTCCGGTCAATAACTCTGGCATTCCAGGACGGATTTTCAAATAACTTGGCACAAGTGCTCACCACAACAAGACGACGGTCAAATATAAAAAAGAAGTGCTTTCGTGTCCGGTTAATAACTCTGACATTCAAGAATTTTCAAATAACTTGACACAAGTGCTCACCACAACAAGACGACGTGTCGCGCGCAAAATCCAGGTCCGTGGTTCCAAGTTCAAGGTAACACTTAGAGGTCAAAGTTCAAAACAACTTCGGGGGAATTTGTCACTTACAGTGACATTTCTTGTTTAAATAAATGGAATATACATGACCTAAAATAGTGTTATCATCAAGTCTGTAACAGCTAATTTTTAAAGTTAATTCAAAGTATGAAAACTATAGCGGCTAAACACAATCAATATTAATAAATGATGAACTTTAATTAATATCAATGAATCAACAAATGTAATCGCTCTCTAAACTGTTAATTAGGTCCATAATTATGAAAACTGGTAGAAAACACTTAAACTTTTGAAACGTGTGTTATTTGTGTAACATAGTCGCTGTAAGACAGATATTCGCTAAATAGATGTCTGGGTAGGACTGTCTGGATAGACTAAACAGTATTAGTGGTCTATCGGAAATTGTAGAGTTTATGTTTTTAGTAAATACACAGTTTTTGGTTAAAAGGTTAAGAAACATAATTTGAGTCAAATAGTAGAATATAAAATCGTGTTTTGCAAAACGCTTCATTATGTTGGATATCGAAATTTGCAATAATCTATTTTGCCACGAATTATAAAAGGGTTGACAAAATGCAACACATTCAGTAGGGATACACATGGATTGCTCCATCACAACAAGATCTTTATTTTAATTTTATATCTCCCATTCAGTTGTTCCATTGATCACGATCCACAATGCATTAGTAAGGACATCAAGTTTGTCAGCGTGATCTACTGATACCCTACGTAATATATAGAGGTTATTTGTTGTTGTTTTTTCAGTGGCAAATGCAACGTTATTGCATCGAGTGAGATCACAAACAGTATTCTCGCGAGTGGAGTAGCCACGAGTGAGAATACAGTTTTGAGAGCTCATGAGATGAAATAAAGTTTAAATCTTCCACTGCAAAAAAACAGCATGTTTTTTATTTCATGCTTCGATCACCGTTTATTACACATTTGTATTCTCTACTGGTAGCCCCAATTTATAACCGCTTCACTACAGAGCACTAGTTAATACACGACAAAAATATGTTTTTTCTATCGTGAAATAAACATCCACGTTTATGCAAATATCTATGAATTATATATTTATCACGGCAAACATACAACTATCAGCAAACTGAGGTAAGAATAACAACTTGTTGAAGGGTGATAATGACTATAGAAAAAAGTAGTTCCAAAAACAGTGAAAATTATTTATGGTAATTTGAAAACAGTGGATTAACACTTTTATTTCACTGAGACAATTATATAAATCACTGGAAAGCATATAATGAAGAGGTCATGCTAATTTTTTACACTAGAAGTATTTATAATACATGTGCTTTGGGCGGCATGTTACCTTCGATTTATTGTTCAAAAACATGTTGGATCTAAAAAAAAATCGACAACTCTGCCTGCTTTTGATGTTAAAACACTCACTTTTTATAGTAATTCATAATAGGTTCGTATTGTCATCATTTGTACATTTAATTGAATACCTGTGTTTCGATCAAAAGCAAATAAATTATTAGATCGTAAATAATTAAATGAATTCGTATTTAATGTTTTTTACAAGAAAAACTGGACGACTGGTCATGTTTTTAATGCCAAACTATAATACGCAACAATTTTGATTTTCGATTATTTTTAGTCCACCATTTTTTTTGTTCCAATCAAGGTTGTTCAAATCATGCACATTAAATATGCAAACGAAACCTCTTATGATGGTTTTTGACCTACTTTTAATTCATGTTTGGATTGAAAACTGTTTCCATATAAATACAGTCCATTTAATATCAATTCACAGGTGGAGCGCTGTGGTCTAGTGGTAGATCGTTGGACCAATGATTGAAAAGTCGTGGGTTCGATCCCCGCCATTGCCATATGCATTCCAGAGCAAGACACTTTATCTGCATTTGCCTAGCACTGGTTCTACCCAGGAAGACATCGAGAGAGAGAGAGTGATTGAAATAAGTTCATAGAGCTTTCGTTACAATCGATGAAAAATAAATAAGTTTAAACTAATTTCACAAAAGCAATAAGCGATAACATATTTGATGTATGGTTGTGTAAGGCAATAAACATGTAATTATGTTATGCCTAACAACATTATTGAATTGAATTTAATTGGTTGTGGTGACCCAGACGATTGTGACACATTATGTTTGCAATTACCTTCCAGAAGTAGGAAAAATTTCAATATATTTTGATTGTGACTAGTAAACAAACGCACTTAGTACATATCTCATACCTGCAATTTGCTGGCTCAGTATTTAATTGTTAGGAACATATATATAATTGCATTTGCTGTATATCGAACAATGAGCGATATTTGTTAAAGAATATATAATAATAACAACTTTATTCAGCATTAAACATTCAGTACAACATTTATAGTCGACACACAATACATATACAATACAGTGAGAACATCAAAGAAAAAATATGTGAGAAAATAAGAAAAACACAACAACATGGCATACACACTCTACATTGAAGTTTACAGAGAGGCGTAATGGCTTCAATTGGAAAAAGGTTGAAATGTGGTAAAGAAGTTTAAACTTGCATTTCATTTCGAAGTTTAAATGCATAATAAACATATTTTAATAAGTTTATAATTGTTCTGTTTGAGTTATTAGACATTAACGCATCAAATGTGTTTATCATCTGCAAATGTAGGGTTTAACATGTGTCTGTCTTAAGTGCCTATATATTGGACATACAAGCAAACAATCGTATTCGTTTTCTACTATATTTTGGGTACAATGTATACATTTCCTATTTTCTCAAGGGATATTAAGATATCTAGCATGTCCAATGTCTAAATTGTGAGGGAGTGAGAGTGTCTAAATCTACCTAGTGCTATTCGCTAAATATCTTCTACAAAACTTCGCATGCCATTGGTTAATTTCAATATCTTTAGCCGCCTGTATTCCCCAAACTTATATTTTAATATAAATACGTGTGACTATTCTCGGACAGATAACCTACAAGTCGACCAAACGGGCAACTAAGCTATAATAAGACACACAAATCAAGGATACCCATTACCAAACATTTAGGTTTCACCACACACACACACACTATACATCATAATACACCCGCGTATTAGTGCAATGCGCATACCTATTCACGTATACATACTAGTATATACACTTAAAGTTCAAATGACTTGGATCACAAATAAGGATTAGACCTTCCGAGCGCCATATAAGGACAGTGACATATATGGAGACATATGAGATAACCATTTTCTAAATGATTGGAATCTACATTCGGATAACAAGAACGGCACTTTCTCTAGGACCCATAAGCACTTAATACAGTCGGTTTCTCACTCAGCTTGATCAGTAGGTAACTTTTATGATATCATCTGCAGTTGCCGTGAAGTAGATACACAGTCAATGTTCTTTAACGATGAAAGGAACACATTATATGCTAAGGATTCTGTGTGGGTAGACGGAAAAGGGGAATCGCTAGACCGCCCTACTTCATCAGCTCATTTGAATAAATAAATATATGACGAATACATTATCGTTGTCGTCAACAGTATTATCATACGATAACGTTTAGGCAGATATATATCTAAGTATTTATCATTATTTTAATTACGTCTTGGTGTCGCATTATTTGTAAAACGAAAGTGAAACTAGGATGTACATATAACACTGTATTATAATTATAAAGTTCCTTCTATTCCCTGGTACCCCTACAAGTTCCCCTCACATCTATATGTACACATAACACGTCAATATTATATAAAGGTCGTTCTACAGATTCCCTTGGTACTTCGTCAGTTTCCCCACATATATATATGTACATATAACACTGTATTATATAAAGGACCGTCAACAGATTCCGCTGGTACCTATACAAGTTCCCCTTACATATATACGTACATATAACACTAAAGTATATATATATTTATGTAGGTCCTTCTACAGATTCCCCTGGTACTTCTACAAGTATCCTTCACATGTATATGTACACATGACTCTGTATTATATAAAGGACCATCTACAGATGTCCCTGTTACCTCTACAAGTTTCCCCTCAACACTTACAGGTACATCATCAAATACTGCAGTAGATTAATCCCGCTTTAAATATCATACAAGTAATAAAATATTCATTCTATATAAGACGTCCTATTGGTTATATGGGCAGAGGGACTATAAACCTTAGAACAAGAACATGATATATAAATCAAATCCTGTGTTTTATTAAACAAGGTAATTATTGCCCAAATATATATATAATTATAATTGCTGAACACATTTCTGGGTGTAATGTTGGAGGGTAGTGCATCAAAATACACGTTTTATGCTCCTTTACATTGTTTTCGTATGGCAACCATCAACATATGCAGCGAACATCCGAATATTTAAAAAGCTTCAAAGGAGCCATTTTATTAGGCTTCTTGGGAGGGATTACTTTGTAACTAAATATATAGTTGTAGGGCGGTGGGTGTAGAGAGCAGAACATACCCTGTCTCCTCAGATTATTGGAGGGAAATGTCACCTATGCCTTCATTTTTGGTATCCATTGCTCATTAAGGCATTTAGTGACCCTGCGTCTTATTACCAAATTATTTGTAATGCATAACTATTTTCTCTGTAACAATGTTCGATATAAGGGTAATCTGTACTTTTATGATATCATTAAAGATAAAATTATATTGAGGTGTAATTTCTTGAGTCAATATGCCTGTTCTAACCAAAATCTTCTGGGAACTAAGCTTGTTAATTCTCAATACATAAACTATTAGTTCCAATGTTAGTTCCAAACTGTTACAGTACAGCAGTCTAATATGTTGTTTATTTAGCAAAGTCTCGCACCTACATCTGAAAAGACATTCCAGAAGCAATCAACTGCACGGTGATAGTTTAGATTTAAACAGTTATGAATAAAGACAATATAATATCACTTAAAAGGCTTCCCTTTTCTTTATAACTGGATATTTAAGATAACATAAAACGTGTTCAACGCAATATACTTTATTTCTTTCATTGTTATACATAATGGTTACATCAAATATATATATATATATCAATTATTACAATTATTGACTGCGCTCTAACGATTTGCATGTTATTTTTAAAACATATACTCTGTAAAATATATAAAAGAAGTTATAATTGGAGTTGTAAAATATAATATCCAAATGACAAAATGGGTATAATTATACACCATTTTATTCATACAGCTAAGTTTTCATAAACGGTTCAACTTGTACATTATTTCTTTCTTTTAAAACAGTTCTATATATTCAAACCAGTACTATATACACAGGAACACCCAAATAAGAGTTCACTCTCGTTACGTATATAGAATAGTACAGTTTACCATTTCCAAAGATTCGACTGAACACTGATACTAGTCAACACTGACAGTTGATATGTACATATCACAACGTATTATAGAAAACTATACTATACAAATTCAACTGGTATGTCTAAAAGTTTCCCTTAACACTTATATATATGTACGTATGCCACTGTATTATATAAACGTTCTTATGCAGATTCCACTGCTACCTCAAGTTCTCCTCACATCGAAAGTGCATATAACAATGTATTATATAAAGGTCTTTCTACAGATTCCCCTGCTCCCCCTACAAGTTCCCCTCATATCTAAAAGTGCATACATCAATGTATTATATAAAGGTACTTCTACAGATTCCCTGGTACCTCTACAATTTCCCCTCAAATCCATATGTCCGTACAACACTGTATTATATAAAGGTCCTTCTACAGATTCCCATGGTACCTCTACACGTTCCCCTCAAATCTATATGTACATATAATACTGTAGTATATAACGGTCTTTCTACAGATTCCCCTGGTACCTCTACAAGTTCCCCTCATATCTAAATGTACATCTAACACTGTATTATATAAAGGTCCTTCTAAAGATTTCCCTTGTACCCCTACAAGTTCCCCTCACATATATATGTTCATATAACATTGCATTATATAAAGGTACTTCTACTAATTCCCTTGGTACCTCTACAAGTTCCCCTCACATGTATATGTACATATAACACTGTATTAGATAAAAGTCCTTCTGCAAATTCTCCTGCTACCTCTACGAGTTCCCCTAACGTCTACATATAACACTGTATTATATAAAGATCCTTATACTGACTCCCCTGGTACCTATACAAGTTCCCGTCACATCTACATGTACATGAAACACTGTATTATATAAAAGTCCTTCTACAGATTCCCTTGGTACCTCTACAAGTTCCCCTCACATGTATATGTACATATAACACAGTATTATATAAAGATCCTTCTACAGATACCCCTGGTACCTCTACAAGTTCCACTCAAATCCACACATATACACACTGTATTATATAAAGAAATATAAAAAGATCGGACAGGGAAAGTAGCATTCAAAGAGGACAGTCAACCACAAAAAACAGAAACAAACATGCAAACAGGCAAACAAGAAGGCAAAAGTAATAATAAAAGTAAACGACATCACAAACATAAAAGGGTTGACAATAGGGCTACCGCCTTGGAAAGGTCAGTGGCAAAGTAGGTCAATGGGGGTTTAAACCGGTTCTAGGGTGCAGCAAACCTCACACATCCCATTAAACAGGACAGTGTAAATAAAGAAATCCCCGCCATGATCTAATCTATAACCAAAATAGGCAGCATCAACAGGCAATATAAGTAAAACAAAAATATGCTCGTGTAAATATAATACAAAAAAAACAATAACCTAGAAAGCCGCAATGAAGGTACTCAATGACTTGGCAGAAGCCAGAGCAATAAGAGAATAAACCATTAAGGGCACGACAAGAAATATCATAGACAAACATCAAACGCGACTGTCGCAATGGGCTTTAGGTAGGCGTCATCATAGGGTCCACAGCCTGTCCGGTCATCGTACAATTAAAGAGGAAAGCATAGTGGCGAACTGTAAATGGGTCCACAACCAACCATGCAGTACGTTGCACAATGACAGGGTCATAACCTCTTTTGATACATATAACACTGTATTATATAAAGGTCCTTCTACAGATTCCAATGTTACCTCTACAAGTTCCACTCAAATCTACGTGTCATATAACACTGTATTATATAAAGGTCATTCTGTATTACATAAGACTTGTATATAATACAGTGTCATATGTACATATAGATGTGAGGGGAACTTGTAGAGGTAGCTGGGGAATCCGTAGAATTACCTTTATGTAATACAGTGTCATATGTACATGTAGATATGAGGGGAATTTGTAGAGGTGCCAGGGGAATCTGTAGGAGGACCATATTTAATACAGTGTTGTATGTGCATTTAGATGTGAGGTGAACTTGTAGAGGTACTAGGGGAATCTTTAGAAGGACCTTTATATAATACAGTGTTATTTTTACATGTAGATGTGAGGGAAACTTGTAGAGGTAGCAGGGGAATCTGTAGAAGGACCTTTATACAATAAAGTGTCCTATGTACATATAAATGTGTGGGGAGCTTGTAGAGGTAGCAGGTGATTCTATAGAAGGACCTTTATATAATACAGTGTTATATGTACATACAGCTGTAAGGGGATCTGGTAGAGGTACCAGGGAAATCTGTAGAAGGACCTTTATATTATACAGTGTTATATGTAGACTTGAGGGGAACTTGAAGAGGTAGGTGGGGAATCTGTAGAAGGACCTATATATAATACATTAACATCGTTATATGTACGTGTGAATGTCAGGGGAACTTGTAGAGGTACCAGGGGAATCTGTAGAAGGACCTTTATATAACACAGTGTTATATGTACATGTAGATGTGAGTGGTACTTGTAGAGGTACCAGGGGAATCTGTAGAATGACCTTTATATAATACAGTGTTATATTTAGACTTGAGGGGAACTTGTAGAGGTACCAGGGGAATCTGTAGAATGACCTTTATATAATACAGTGTTATATGTAGACCTGAGGGGAACTTGTAGAGGTACCAGGGCATTCTGTAGAATGCCCTTTATATAATACAGTGACATATGTACATATAGATGTGATGGGAATTTGTAGAGGTACCAGGGGAATCTGTAGTAGGACCTTGATATAATACAGTGTTATATGTACTTATAGATGTGAGGGGAACTTGTAGAGATACCATGGGAATCCGTAGAAGGACCTTTATATAATAGTGTTATATGTACATGAAGATGTGATGGGAACTTGTAGAGGTAGCAGGGGAATTTGTAGAATGACCTGTAAATAATACAGTGTTTATATGTACATATAGATGTGAGGGGAACTTGTAGAGGCAGCAGGGGAATCTGTAAAAGGACATTTATATGATACAGTGTGTATATTTACATATAGTTACAGACCCATATAACCAATAAGACGTCCTATATAGGATGCATATGTTACTACTTTATAAATAATCGTGTATGAGATTAAAATCTGGATTACACTACTGACGTATTTGATGTACATTTATTAAATGTACCTGTAAGTGTTGAGAGGAAACTTATAGAGGTAGAACGTCCTTTATATAATAATACAGTGTCATGCGAAGGTAACTTGTAGAGGTACCAGGGGAATCTGTAGAAGGACCTATATATATACTACAGTGTTATATGTACATATAGATGTAAGGGGAACTTGCAGAGGTACCAACGGGATCTGTAGACGATCCTTTATATAATACAGTGTTATATGTACATATATATGTGAGGGGAAACTGACGAGGTACCAGGGAAATCTGTAGAACGGCCTTTATATAATACTGACGTGTTATTTGTACATATTGTTGTGAGGGAAACTTGTAGAGGTACCAGGGAATAGAAGGACCGTTATAATTATAATACAGTGTTATATGAATATCCTACTTTCACTTTCGTTTTACAAATAATGCGACACCAAGACGTAATCAAAATAATAATAAATACTTTTTAGATATAGATCTGCCTAAACGTATCGTATGATGATACTGTTGAGACAACGATAATGTATTCGTCATACATTTATTTATTGAAATGAGCTGATGACGTAGGGCGGTCTAGCGATTCCCCTTATCCGTCTACCTTCTGTGTGCATATGGGTAAAGCCAAATTCCACAGAAAAATATGTCAGATCACAAATATACTATATAAAATGTATAACTCCGCTTCATTACAACTGAGACAAATTTATCTTTCACCCGCCTTTGAGTTTGACCAAGAACAACATTTTCTTATAATTTATATATAACAGGTAAACAAGATATTGCTCTATAACTATCATGATCAGTTTCGGTTTCGGGGTATCCCTTAAACAGAGTAAAATATGTGGATTTTCCATGTGTTTGGTATGTGGCCTGTATTTAAAGAAGAGTATGATAATGGACCGTTGGAAACGACACATACGAAATATTACAGTCTCGGTTTGATTGAGACTTCGTGAGCAGTAGTGTAATATTCTAGCTACCGCTCACGCCCTCTAGCCCCGGGTTGAGCAGAACTCAGTATTCATCAAATCAATAGTAAACTTTGTTGAATAATAATAATAGGCAATCCTTTTGAACCCTGCTAATTGACAACATCTGAAACTGAGTGATTCTGCAGAAATACATTCTTAATTGCTGCAAATAAGATGGTAATTATAAATCAATATTCAATCAAAGCTAGAGGAACAGCATGTATTGTTGGCAATGCATTCGAATGCCTAGTCTGGAAATATACGTATGCTCTATGTACAGTTGATTACAATTTTCCACGACCAGTTTATAGATACACGCTGTCAATCAAAGCCGTATCTGGCCATTGCATTTAACCTATTAAAATTATATATTTACATTTGTAGATCAAGCGCAAAAAAACAAACATAATAGAACACATTGTCAATGTGTTGGCAACATTGAGCTTGGACAATGGTGGACAGAATATAATAGACTTCAGGGACGTAGTTTATCTTTATTTATCTATTCAAACACAAATGTAAATGATTAAAGTCATCATATTTCTTTGTGACTTTCTAGGCTATTGTTTTTTTGTATTTATATATACACGAGCATCTTTGTGTTTTACTTATATTGTCTATTAACATGATTAATGCTGCCTTGTTGGTTAGAGAATAGTTCATGGCGTGGATTTCTTTATTTACACTGTCCCGTTTTATTGGGTTGACAGTAGGGTAAGTCTTAGGCTTGGTGCACCCTAGAACCTGGTTTAAACACCCAACGGCCTTTTGTGCCACTGACCGATCCAATGCGGTAACCCTATTGTCGACCATTTTGTTTTTGTGATGTCTTATTTGGCCTTTTATTCATATTTAAATATATTCTTTGTTTCTGTGTGTGTTTGTGGTTGACTGTCGTTCCTAAATGCTGCTTTCCTGTTCGATTTTTATATCTATATTTGTTATAATTAAACATATGCCACATAGTAACAATATGTTATATTGTGCGACTCACACTATATTTGCGCTGTACATGTATCATATAAAGACTTTGGAATAATATTGACAGACACATGCTCATAGAACAAAAACCAAAATAAAAATTGTCTGACAGCAATATTTTACGTAATAGGTTTTGAGGTAATAGGTTTTGAGGTAAGCAGATGCTTAAGTCGATCAGTGAATGTAGTTTTCTCAAAAGGCAAAAACCAAAAGACACGCACACGCAAATACATTGGCATATCTTCTACATATCTGCATTGATATATCTACTGACGGTCAATGAAAACGCAACAGTAGAGTATATGGTTGTTAAGTATAATAATAAACGCATATTTTGAAATTGAAGGATATTAATTAACAACTTCAAACACTGATTGTCAATTATTTTCAATTAAAGTCACACGGGGAAAAAAGAAAAGTCACACTTCTTAATACCGGGTATGTCCAACCGTTTTCCGAAATAATCTCGACGCACGTTTTTCAGCAAATGTAGATATAAAAATCGAACAGGAAAAGAAGCATTCAAGGACGACAGTCAACCACAAGCACACATAAAGACAAAGAACAACTATATATAAAGATGAATAAAAAGCAAGATAAGACATCACAAACACACAAAGGTTGACAATAGGGCTACCGCATTGGAACGGTCAGTGACAAAACAGATATCCCCGCCAGGTTATAATCTCTCTAACAAACAAGGCAGCGTTAAAAGGCAATATAAATAAAACACATAAATTACCATGTATACATATATACACGAGAATAACCCGTTAACGATACAACAAGACAAGGTTAAAGACTAACATCAAAAAAGATACACAAGGCCACACTCAGCTAGAGTTATACGTGGCGTTATCTCTTTATTTACTTGTTGCTCTGGATTCTTCCAAGTCATTGAGTACTAGTCATCCTTTGTGGCTTTCCTGTCTTTTGTTTTTATATTATGTATACATGGTAATTTATGTGTTTTACTTATATTGCCTATTAATGCTGCCTCGTTGGTCATGTAGAGAATAGTTCATGGCGGGGATTTCTTTATTTACACTGTCCCGTTTTATTGCGTTGACAGTAGGGTAAGTGTGAAGTTTCGTGCACCCTAGAACCTGGTTAAACCCCACCGGTCTTTTTTGCCACTGACCGTTCCAAGACAGGCGGTTGCTTTATTGTCAGCCATTTTGTGTTTGTGGTGTCTTATTTGGCCTTTTATTCATCTTACCTTTTCTGTGTGTGTTTGTGGTTGACTGTCGTCCTTGAATGCTGCTTTTCGATTTTTATATCTATATTTCCTGGCATAACGTGTCATCTTTATTAAGATGTGTGACTTTTGTTGTCTACCCCTGTGACTTTACGTGAACACGAAAAACCCTGTTTAGCAATTTTAAGACAATCAGTGTTTGCAGTTGTTAATTATATCATTCAATTTCAAGTATGTACTTATTATTATAAATCAATTAAGAAATAAATTGTAACACCCATATTATCTACACAAAAGGATAGCTATCACGTTGTCCGCAACATCTCGTCGCATTCCGTTACGTAACACATTTTCATTACTTGAAATTCTTCAAACAGTTTCGGATGGGTTTTCATCGGAAATTCAATTAAATTCAAATTCTTTTATTCCAAGATTTTACATGTTTAAAACAGCAATGAATATAATATATAATGCAAGTTCAATTGTAAATGGTAATCGTTATGACAAACAAAGGTGTTAGTATAGCGAGAGAAAATGATGATAGTGCAGAGGAGAATCGATATTTTTCACACAAATAAGAAATTATGATGTAAGTTATGAGAGATAGGATAGCTAATGTTCACTTTAATGGTGTCAGTATAAACAGATAAACGTAAATAAAGTGTCAGACAAACATGACGTCGTGCCCTTAATGTTTTATTCTCTTGTTGAGGATTCTGAAAGTCTATGAACACGCGTTTTTTGGCTTTCTACGTTTTTCATTATTTTACTTTCTATACATACGTGATCATCTTTGTATTATATTGCCTATACATGCTGACTGGTTTGTAAGATGATACAACCTGGTGATATTTTCTTCATTTACACTGTCCCGTTTTATTGGGATGACAGTGATGTTTGGTGTACGCTAAAACATGGTATATACCCTAAGCGGTAGTTTTGTCACCACCCGTTCCAATGTAGCACTATTGTCAACACGATAGGAAACGGATCACATTTTGATATCGAATGTATTAATCAAGCAAAGCAAAGCAATATCTTTTCATGCAATCCATAGTTTTAGATTACCCATGGGCATTTAGTTTATTGAAGTGGAAATAGATTTGTCTCAGTGTCATATGCACTGACAGTCTCCCAGATTAAATTGTTTGATATTCAATAAAGCAACCTCCATGGCATTGATATCTAGCACCGAATCATGACGTGTAAAGCATTTTAAAGAGCTGTTGAAGGCAGTCTTTTCAGGAATATTTAATTTATAAAGCATACCATTGTTCAATTCATTGGTTTGCTAAAACTGTCAAATATCTCGACAATATAAAATACAATCGGTACTAATCTGTAATATCAGTATCCAGTAAGACAGAATATGGTTATATTTAGTAAATAATCGATTTTTGTCAGTCTGCAGCTCGTGTGAAAAATGGCAGTGGTTAATTAAAGTGTGTCTCATTTCGTAATAATTGGCTTAAATGTAAATTGCAATTGTAGAGTTTCCGTTCATTAACTATAGCAAGGCTATAAACATGTGTGATAATCTTCGTCGGTCTGTTACATGTCCCATACATTACGATACCACAGTGCTAGACTTATAATAAACAACACCTGCAACTCAAATTGAGATATTTCTAGGCATTGTATTTCATGTGTTTATATACTGAGCAGAGATTGATTTCTTACATTTTTCATACACTAATTTTGTATTATTTGGCAGGGTTACACTTCAGCGCTTTATTATCATTCTTATGGAGCACGTCAGTTGAGGGTTTCCTTACCATAAATTTCGGAAAAACCTTTGCAAAAATGTATTATCGTAACCCTGATCTTCTTTCCAAATATTAAAATAATTTAAGGACTCTTCTGCGACAAGGACTATCACAACCTGACTTCTATGGTGATGTGATTTATAAACTTCGTAAGATTCTTGGTCATGATCACTTTCATACTATCTTTGTTAAACTTGTTAAAAAGTTTATCAAAAGAGGTTATAACCCTATCACTTTGCAACGTACTGCATGCTTGGTGGTGGACCCTTTTAAAGTTTGCCACTATGCTTTCCTCTTTAATTGTACGATGACCGGACAGGCTGTGGACCATATGATGACGCCTACCTAAAGCCCATTGGGACGGTGGCGTTTGATGTTTATCTATGATCTTTCTTGTCGTGCCCTTAATGGTTTATTCCCTTACTGCTCTGGCTTCTGCCAAGTCATTGAGTACCTTCATTGTGGCTTTATAGGCTATTGTTTTTTTGTACAATATTTACACGAGCATATTTGTGTTTTACTTATATTGCCTATTGATGCTGCCTTGTTGGTTAGAGATTAGATCATGGCGGGGATTTCTTTATTTACACTGTACTGTTTTAATGGGATGACAGTAGGGTAAGTGTGAGGTTTGGTGCACCCTAGAACCGGTTTAAACCCCCAGTGGCCTACTTTGCCACTGACCGTTCCAAGGCGGTAGCCCTATTTTTAACCCTTTTGTGTTAGTGATGTCGGCTGCATTTAATATTGCTCTTGCGTGTTTGTTTCTGTGTTTTGTGGTTGACTGTCCTCCTTTAATGCTACTTTCCCTGTCTGATCTTTTTATATTTCTTTTTAGACAGGACTGGACACAGATTGTACTGAATATTCAACTTTGAGTTGCTATGAACGAGACTTCATGTTGAGTCTTTTACCAGATAGCTAGGCAGATGTCATTGAAGTATTTAATGACATCTCTCGGTATCTGGATGACATATTGAACACTGACAACCCTTCTTTCTACTATGGTTAATAATATATACCTAAAGAACTTCTACTTAATAAAGCTAATATTTCTGATACTAACGCTTCTTTTCTCAATTTACATCTCTCCATTAAAAATGGTGAAATAATTAGAAAAGTATATGACAAGAGAGATGATTTTAATTTTGATATTGTTAATTATCCCCATTTAGATGGGGATGTTCTCCGAGCAACATCTTATAGGGTCGATGTGTCTCAACTGATTCGTTTTTCTAGAGCTTGTACTCGAGTTGAGGACATACTATTCGTAATCTTTGTATACTTAAAAAGCTACTCCATCAGGGCTACCGTTACCGTAAACTTCGTAAAACATTTGCACAATTCTGATCTTCTTTCCAAATGTAAAAGTAATTTAAGAACTCTTCTGCGACAACGACTATCACAACCTGACTTCCATAGTGACGTGAATTACAAACTTCGTAAGATCCTTGGTCATGATCACTTTCATACTATCTTCGATAAACTTGTTTAAAGGTTCTACAGACTTGTCTTGTCGTTTATTTAAATTTGTTCTTTGTTTCTTTCTGTGTGTGTTTGTGGTGAACTGTCGTCATTGAATGCTGCTTTTCCTGTTTGATTTTTATATCTTTATTCATCTGTTCATTATTTATAAGATGATATGACCCTATCATTTTGAAACGCACTGCATGCTTGGTGGTGAACACATTTACAGTCCGTCACTATGCTTTCCTCTTTAATTGTGCGATGACTGGACAGGCTTTTGACCATATGATGACGTCTACTTAAAGCCCAAGAGGACGGTGACGTTTTATGTTTGTCTGCAGTCTTGTCTTGTCTTGCCCTCAATGGTTTATTCTTTTGTTGCTCTTGCTTCTGCCAAGTCACTGAATACCTTCTTTGTGGCTTTCTGGGCTATTGTGTTTTTGTATTTATATATATACGAGCATCGTTGTTTTTTATTCATATTGCCTATTAATGCTGCCTTGTTGGTTAGAGAATATTTACACTGTCCCGTTTTGTTGTGATAACAGTAGGGTAAGGGGTAAGTGTGAGGTTTGGTGCTTCCTACAACCTGGGTTAACCCCCCCCCCCCCCCCCCCAGGTTGTAGGAAGCACCAAACCTCACACTTACCCCTTACCCTACTGTTATCACAACAAAACGTATAATTAGAAAAGTATATGACAAGAGAGATGATTTTAATTTTGATATTGTTAATTATCCCCATTTAGATGGGGATGTTCTCCGAGCAACATCTTATAGGGTCGATGTGTCTCAACTGATTCGTTTTTCTAGAGCTTGTACTCGAGTTGAGGACATACTATTCGTAATCTTTGTATACTTAAAAAGCTACTCCATCAGGGCTACCGTTACCGTAAACTTCGTAAAACATTTGCACAATTCTGATCTTCTTTCCAAATGTAAAAGTAATTTAAGAACTCTTCTGCGACAACGACTATCACAACCTGACTTCCATAGTGACGTGAATTACAAACTTCGTAAGATCCTTGGTCATGATCACTTTCATACTATCTTCGATAAACTTGTTTAAAGGTTCTACAGACTTGTCTTGTCGTTTATTTAAATTTGTTCTTTGTTTCTTTCTGTGTGTGTTTGTGGTGAACTGTCGTCATTGAATGCTGCTTTTCCTGTTTGATTTTTATATCTTTATTCATCTGTTCATTATTTATAAGATGATATGACCCTATCATTTTGAAACGCACTGCATGCTTGGTGGTGAACACATTTACAGTCCGTCACTATGCTTTCCTCTTTAATTGTGCGATGACTGGACAGGCTTTTGACCATATGATGACGTCTACTTAAAGCCCAAGAGGACGGTGACGTTTTATGTTTGTCTGCAGTCTTGTCTTGTCTTGCCCTCAATGGTTTATTCTTTTGTTGCTCTTGCTTCTGCCAAGTCACTGAATACCTTCTTTGTGGCTTTCTGGGCTATTGTGTTTTTGTATTTATATATATACGAGCATCGTTGTTTTTTATTCATATTGCCTATTAATGCTGCCTTGTTGGTTAGAGAATATTTACACTGTCCCGTTTTGTTGTGATAACAGTAGGGTAAGGGGTAAGTGTGAGGTTTGGTGCTTCCTACAACCTGGGTTAACCCCCCCCCCCCCCCCCCCCCCCCCCACACACACACACACACCCAGCGACCTTTTTCGCCGCTGACCTTTCCAAGGAGGTAGACCTATTGGCAACCCTTTTGTGTTTGTTATGTTTTATTAGGCCTTTTATTCATCTTTAAAGTTGTTCTTTGTTCTCTGTGTATTTGTGGTTGACTTTCGTCCTTGAATGCTACTTTTTCTGTTCGATTTTTATATCTATATTTTTTACAGCTAAACATAACACTCTAAATACGCAATATAATATTAAGAGATTTTATTACTTGATTATCGATTTAACGCTGCTGAAGTTCATAACTGCTAGCAATTTAAACACGAGACTTTTGTTCCGTTTATATTTAAAAAAAGTGAAGTCGCATTAACAGCAATTTCTTAACGATGTGAGAAAAAGAAACAGAAATAAGGATACACATTAGCGCTGCATGAATTCCTTTATAGATATATTCACTTCCACGAATCTACGCCATCTGTATATAAACGCTTAGAATAGTATATGCATATATGGTCTGATGCTCCTAGTCGTACATATGAACTGAATTCATGAGGTGTGACTTTCCGGCTGTTTTATTTCCATATGTACATGATCATTAATATGTTATACTTGTTGGTCTATTAATGATGCCTTGTTTGTTAAAAAAAACTAACCTGGCGGAAATATCTTTATTTACATTGTCCTGTTTCATTTGAATGACAATAGGGTAAGAGTGAGGTTTAGGGCACCCTGGAGACCGGACCTGAAGTCTTATTTAGTGCAATAATTAAAAGAATATTAGATTGGACCATGCCTTGTATTCTAATTTTTACATCTACACACACACATATATATTTTATCACAAATATACAGAAATACGTGTTCTAATCATTGTATTTAAAACAAAATATAGAAAATACGATTTCTGTTTATAAAAAGTAGATATAAAAATCGAACAGGGAAAGTAGCATTCACGGACGACAGTTGACCACAAACACACAGCAGAGAAACAGAATCAACGAACCACCTTAAAGTTGAATAAAAGGAAAGACAAGACATTAAAAACACAAAAGGATTGACAATAAGGCTAACGCCTTCGAACGGTCAGTGGGAAAAAAAGCAGCTGTTGTCCAAACCAGGACCCAGGGTGTCCAAACTATGCCCCAGGGTGCACCAAACGTCACTCTTACCCTTTTTTAAGACGCGTCATACCGAAGAGTTATTAAACACGGTAACATTGGCCTGTAAACCTCAACAAGTTGTTGTATGAAACTTGACAAAATAAATATTAAACACATCTAACTTGAAAACAAAATATAACTTTCATAATTTTCTTTAATTACAGTCATTTTCGACATGTTTAACGACAATCAGTAACAATTATAAAACACTACTCACAAAACAGCAGAATAGCCCGACCAAAAGAAAAGTCCAAAGATATTTATTTATACCCAAACAGAACAATTTGTTTAATAAATATAGATTGGCAATCATTTCCTTTTAACTTTTAAAATTCATTGCAAATCATTGTTTGAATAGAATGTACAATTCGTAGTGTCTTACTCTCGGCATGTTTACATTTGCTTAAGAATATTTTGTGAACCGTTTTACTGTGCATATGTGATAGTTGTACATTGAAAAAGTAATTCCGGTGGCCATTGTGGAAATAAAACTCTATGTTCCAAATTGTGGAATTATAACACTCTTATTTCTCTGATAAAATGCGGTATTTCATTACATATATCAAGAAATAAATTCAGATGTACACGCTCTTGTATTTGTTTTATTGCTTATTAATACTGTATTATTAGAGAATCTAACCTGCCGGGGATTTTATTATTTACACTGTTCCGTTCTACAGGGATGAAACTAGGATAATAGCGAGGTTTGGTGCATCTTCGAAACTGATTTAAATCTACAGCGGACTTTTTCCAACTCACCTTTCAATGCGGTTGAACGGATAGTTGCAAAACTGCCGATGGGGTTGGGTGTGGGTACGTGTGTGAGGGGGGTGGGGGCGGGGGTAAGTGCGAAACAACTTTCCCGTGTACAGAAAACCTCCATTTTGTCGTATTGCCATACCAATAAAATGGGACAGTTTAAATAAAGAAGTCCAAACCAAGCAATGCATTCTAACACACTTGGCAGCATTAATAGTCAATATAGGTACAACACAGACAATCGTGCATATATGGTTTAAAAACACAAACCTAGAAAGCCACAAAGCAATGACTTGGCAAAAGCCAGAGCAACAAAGGCATACACTGTTAGTGGGCAACACGTTAAACGTTAGCATTTCTTTCAGGATTAAGGCAGACGTCATGATATGGTCGACTATCTGTCGGGTCATCTCAAAATCAAAGACGAATGCATAATTTTAAATTAACTGTAAATGAGTCAAACAGTAACATACATTGCGTTGCAAAAGTACTCGTGGTAATGAAGTAGAACGCAGAGTTAATCGTATTATTTTTGAGAATTAGCTTTACGTGTATTTTCATATACAGCATTAAACAAACTCTAGTGCGAATATCAATAAATACTGAAAAGGGATCGCTTGGAAGCAGCAAACACAAATAAGAGATGAAAGTAGCAGACTCAGTATTGAGTCTGTTCATGAGAGGTAATACTTCCTAGCACCGACTTAAGCGACTTTCTACTTTAAGCCGCAATTATTGGGGCATGGTCATCTCAAAGGACCAGTAAGTAATAACACCACTTATTTGTAGTCGGGGAACGTTTAATTCGAAATACAGAGAACTATAACTGGATACACTAGCAGGTCGTGAGAACTACAGAACGAAGGTCTATGGAGATATAATTTGGAAAATAAGTTCGAACTGAACATTATCATGAAGAAAGACACAAACAAAAGAAGGTAAATCCACCAATGAAATACCTAGATTCGATATGAAATATGTATGTAAAGATTTTGCAGGTTTCTTTAAGTCATGTATGTATATATGAATTTGTGTCATTTAAAAGACGATAATGACAATGACTATTATAATGGTATCAGCGAATTTGAGAGTTATCGAAAAAGCAGAAAAACAGCGTCCAATGAAACATTATGATGTGTCCTATCAACCCGAAACCAGACCATTGTGACAGGTAAGATTATTCAGATTTGATCAAGATCTCAAAATCCTAATTAACAGCTTGGTCGGGCTGACGATGGTTTACAGGCAACCCAGGAAAAGGGGTGATCTGCCTCCACCACACAAAAAACTAAGATGTTTTTAAAATGAAGTTAAATACCCGACAAACAAACATATAAACAATCATGGTGTCATCCTATCTATCTGCAAAGAAAAACTGCCCAATGTTCTTTTAGAACATCTGAACGACAGCCTTCAAAGTGTCGCACATTGTGTTTGACTTTTAATTCTTCTTCAAGTATTCAATTTCAAATGAAAATTTGTTTCACATAATGAAAAAGGAAATTAATTTCCAAATACTAAATATGAAAAGTTTTGTAAGGTTTCGTATTCGGTTTCAATCCATTGTAGTGTTTCTAATAACGGCTTACAAACCTGGTACTTTGGGACATGAATGGTATTCATCAGATCCGCACACTAGGTATTCGTGATCAATAAGCTGCATTGATCTGGCGTTATGTTTCTCATATGCTCTCACAGATACCAGTTCAGAGTTTGCACCAATAAAACATTTCGAGAGTGTTATTGTGCATCAATTTCCATGACTGGATTGTCACATTGTCACATCTATTTCAAATGTCAGTCTATCTAAAATATAAGAGAACGATTCCGCTGCGCTGGACCGCCCCGTTCGAGTATTTCTCCTACGGATGAGGCCAAGGTAATGTGTCTTGCAAAAGAACATACCGACAAAACTCAGTGGTACTTATGAGGCTTGGAAAGGGTTTCCTCCGGTTTCAAATCCACCACGATATCCACAGACTACGTCATGATATGTAATGTTCCAAAATAACTGAACATGTACACATACACCCATTTGAATATAAAATCGTCTCTCCTTACAACAGTAGTTAAAATAGTATAATGCGACAAGGTAAATTAATATTTATTTGACAAGTGTATATACTGGTTGATGTTAAACAGTTTGGAATATAATTTACTAATGTGTAAGAAACGAAATTGTGTTCGAGATATGCGAATGTAGGTATAATATCGATAGGAAATGTGGCTTTCAAAAAAACACAATCAATCAAAATCATGTTTTCCAAACAAACAACAACTACAAGGATAATTAACATCAAGGTATGCGATAACACAAACATAATCGGGTTGACAAACAGGTTAGGGTCTTATGATAAAAAGGTCACTCGGATTTAAAACAAGTTTTACCGTGGAACAAACCTCATTCTTTCACAATTATCATCCTATTTAAAAATAACAGTGTAAATAAAGAAATCCCTGTCTGGCTAGAGCCTTTAACAAACTAGTTGGCAGTAATTGACGTTATATTAGTAAAACACACTCACAAAGATGATCATGTATATACGCATACAAAACCCAAAACAAAGAACAAATTTAAATATGAATAAAAGGCCAAAATAAGACATCACAAACACACAAGGGTTGGTAATAGGGCTACAGCCTTGGAACGGTCAGTGGCAAAAAATAACCTCATTAGAGATGTTCCGATAAATTTTACCGTAATTTAATACAGTCTAGATAGCCTTAACTACATGTATCTCTGCGTTCAATGACCTCAAACACAATGTGTTTGATGCCATAAAGAGACGTCGAAATCAGCGAATTATTCCAGCAAATAACAGCTTTAGTCAAGTTACTATGTTGTAAAAATAACTTATTTTAGAAGTATGGGCCTGTTATACTTTAATCTGTTTGACTTATAAATAAGATAAGTGGTTTCTGCTCTCAAATAACACCGTTTGAGATACTACATCAATCTGTGATCTAAATATCTTTGTATCAAACCATAAAGGTCAAGTTTGATTACATGACTCACCTGTAAATAGTGGCTCAAATATGGGTTGTTTTGAAACCAATTGACAGGATGTCGGCACTTTATACGTCTAAAGCATGGTTACCACAAAATACTAATTTACAATACAATAGTTTGGTTTTAATAGCTTCGCTGTCAAGTGCAAACGAACTACTGCACAAAATCATGCACCAGTTTCAATCAAATGTCAGTTACGCTTGTCTAATGGGCACTGATGAGTCCCTGCCTCATGTAACATAATTTTCCTGATTACTTTGAACAGTTACTTACGACAGTCTAGACTCCATATTTCCATCCGTCAATTAACGGGATAATACACTCAGACACTTGTTTGGTTTGTTTATCTCCCACACATCCCGACTCCATTTTCGATGTGACACAGGTCTCTACTGTACACTTCCACATATTCTCTCAGTGGTATATTTCACAGAAACAGCCTAAATCTTGTTTAGACATGACACGGGTCTCTCCACTTTTCTAATATAGGTGTATTATCTCAGCTGTAAATCTCTCTCACACAGCATGTCTGTCTCGTAGATTTCATAGATATGACACAGGTCTTATGTTATATGCATATTGTCTTAAATGTACAGATCTCCGACGCAGTCTATTCTCTTTCATCCTACACCGAATACTTGTATCCAGAACCAAAGAAATTAAAATAAGCATAATTAGTTTGCAGTTGTATTAGTATATGCAAGTCTGAAAGTGAATTATGCATTAACGTTCGATATATGTCCTTCTACAATCAACTACCACAAGCAAGATTTATTTGGAACGAAACATGATAATTTAATGTATACGTCATCTTGTTTTCAATTTAACGAATACAAGTCTTAACATTTTTGTTGCACTACCCAAGTCACTATACATTTAAACAGATCAAACACGCTGCATAATTGCAATTGATGCCAATTTTAATGAGTACACTCAATTTATTTCAAATACAAAACCAGCAAACATGTTCGATTATAACGCGTGTCCGGGTTCAAGTCCTTTCAGCGCCAATGTGTTTCGGGTCATTTCTTTATTGGACAAGAAACTGACCATTAGCCTCGTCCGTCGGATGGCTGTCCGAGTATCATATTCTATCCTGCTTAATCATTGGAATGTATTTGTTAGTAAGAGTAGGGCAGGTTCCCGGATTCCAATGCATCCTTCTATCTCTCTGGTGCGGCTTTAAATAACATATAATGTATTGATGAGTCGTAAAACAACATTCAATTCATGTTTCATTCACCAAGCATCAGCTGTAAAATTTAAAGTAACACAAGCGCCAAGTTTCGCTATAAAACCGTTCTTCCAAACTCTACCCATGTGTTGAGGTCACAAAATGATGCATATATGCTTACTAAAACTGTACATGTATCCACGGGTTCACAAAATACCCGCACAGGAATATGTGTGAAATGTATTTAGAGTTGGTAACTTTTTATTCGAAGCTTCAAGCAATAACGAAAAGGCGATGATTTTGGCTGGCCGGTTTTCATGTTTATATTGTATTTCTAGAGTTAGGATTTGCAATTATATGTTAGTTTTATATATTGTTCGTCGAATTTGAAGCGGTGTGCATATGTTGTAAAACTAGCGTGCCGTTGGCGGGTGAGTGACTTTAAGATCCACTTAGAAGAGAACGAAATGCAAAACATCGTTATTGAAATTGAAACAAATCTTCCGTTTCAGAATATATTGACGAAAACTCCTTTCTGAAGATTAAAATTACCAATTAGGTAGAGTTTGCAGTGATATAATTGAAATCTCAGACTAATCTATTTCTTTGCCAAAATGGAATTTTAATTTAACGGAATTTAATTTAATTTCTGTCATCACGACACGCACGTATTTATACGAATAGTTGTCTGCTATAATTATCCTCAGCGATCCAAGACTCAAGTATACAGTTCCTGTTAAGTTCTGGTATAAATGGGATAGATCCCGGAAACTGACATTTAAAACTTGGGTCGGAGCAGTAAGGTGGGAAAGTAATACTTCGATATCGCCTGTATCCCCAAATGGGTACAGTAAAACACAAGACAACCAGGAGCTACATATAATCACTAACCACTCCTGCCTAGTTTCACCCACTCCCCAACTCTTCCAGGAAAACTGAATGACGTCATCCCTTCCACTTTTCGCTTACATCACTGAGAATATATAATTATCCTCAGTGATCCAAGTCTCAAGTATACAGTTCCTGGAATGTTAAGTTCTGGGATTACGGACCTCAGCAGACATCTCTGTTCTCAACCTCCTCTCCCAATACATATTTGCAAATATCCAAAGGTTATGCAAACAGGTAAATTCAATTGTTTTGATTTAATCCAGAAATTTCGAAACATATTGTTTTGAAAATCAAATAATTATTATTTTATGTCATAATATGTCATTATTCTTTGGAATTTCCATCTCGGAGAGTTCAAAATATATTGTGATTGCTTGCCATTAGTAGGTAAACAAAGGAATGACAATACGTTAAGTAAAGAGTGAGGTTTCGTACACCCTATACACCGCATTTAACTCCTAACGGCATTTTTGTCACCGACAATTCCAAGGCGGTAGGCCTATATTCAACCAAGTGTATTTGTGATGATGTCACATGCCTTGCTTTGTATTAATATCGTAATTGTGTTTTGTGTTAATTCGTGTTTTTATTTAATTGTGTTTTGTGAAAGCGAATTTATTATAGTTTTAGATAATAATATACTCAATACAAAAACGCAACATGTTCGACTGTTCATAGTCCGCTGATTTGTTGTTCATATCAGTAGTATAGATACTGAGAGTACCAGCGCAGTTTCCCCTCCCGCGGGGAACGAAAAAAACTAGTGAAATATGCCAGTGGGGACTCAGGCGTAACACTCATTGACACCACCAAGATCTAAATGTAAGTCACGCCTAAATCAACCCCGACATATTTCATTAGTTTTCTCAAGCACCCCGCGAGGGAAACTCCGCTGATACGCTCAGTATCTCTACTACTAAGCAATCCGGTTTGCTATTTTAATAATATAACATTTGCAACTCATTAACATAACATTTGCAACTCATTAAGCAAAGTCAGACGGAACCGGGCAGTAGTCTTCATCATCGCTCTGCATATCATGTTTTACCATGGAGTATTTTATTTTCCTACACTTTGCTATTTTGTATTTCAGTTCAAGAAGCTCTTCTCTGTTTCCGGCCAGCTCACGTTCATAATTATCCATTTCAACCAGCAATCGCCTTTTTTTGGTATCCATAAAATCATCATGAACTACTTCATATTCTACTTGGAGTTGCTTACCTCTCATCAATTCTCTTCTATATTTATCTTTTAAATGGTTAAGTTTTCTGCAAACCTTTTCTAATCTTTGTTGTTCCATTATATAATAATACTATATATAATTATTTTTAAACCCTAGAATGCTACTCAACATTACAATTAACTGTATGCTAACGTATCTTGTCCGTTATCTAGTATGTACCGTTTATCATCATAAGCTGATAAACTTTTTTTATTTATTGCATAGCTGCTTATGTTATGCTTTTGTGATCTAATAACTTTCATCACATGGTGAGCTTCTGTTGCCGTAAACAAAATATTTTTGTAATCGTAATGTGCTATCTGGTTTTTTAACAACACACATTTTAACGCCCTTACATTTCTTTGTACTAACCTCATTATCTAGCACATACGAAAATAGTTTACTTCGCAACCCAACAAATTCAACAATGGGTATTCCACAATTTTCATCTTTCATCTTGCCAATAACCTTTTTATTATCATTAAAATAAAACTGACTTTTTGGATCATAATCACAATTATCAAACAGTTCTTTATCCTTGTAAAAGTCCGCATACATATCTTTTGTTTTAATTTCATAACACAAGGAATTGGTATCAGTAAATAATAACTTAGCTTTTCTATCATATTTGTGTTTGATATAGTTGTAATGGAAATCATACATCAAATATTTTGTCAAGTCTAAAATACACATGCCGACATAACAAGGACGACTTAAAACTAATCGTTCTTTTATTCTGTTTATGGCAAATAAATTTTCATTAAACATTTTACAAGAAATAAATGAAGGTCTTGCTGCATATTGTAAGAGAACCTCCTCGTCGTGAGTCAATTTAAAATTAATTCTTTTTCTCAAATTTTACATAGTTTTACCAAAAACTAAATTGTTCATCAGTTTGAAGAAATCCTTTTCAAAAGCATTTTTACCAGCTGTTCTCTTGGCAGTATTAAAGTCTAAGTATGTTTTCAACCACTTTGATTCGTCGAACTGTAGTATTCGGTGTATTTTTTTACCTTCAATCCAAGCTTTTTATACAATTCTAAGTTTCTAAAATGCACGACATACTTTTCTTTATTTTTCAACGTCGTAACAAGTTTATTAACATTAAAATGTCCTAAATCAAACTTTTGTTTTAAATTTTTACAATAGTCTGACAACCACCCATCTTTTATATTTAAACATTCCGGGGCGAGAGGATAATCATTATGCGAGTCATGCAGTTTCTCAGGATACGTAATATCGCACTCAACAATGTAATTTGATTTTCCTTTTTCAAACTTATCAACCCACTTGAAGTTGCCAGTAGGTAACGGTTGACACATAGCCCACCCGTACAAGTTATTAGCATCAAGATTTATTATGTACTTGTTTTCGTTTTCCTTGTCATAGTTTTTCATATATTTATTGTTAGCCTGTGAATATCTGTTTGCAATATAACTCGTGCCACCTCTTAATCCTTTTTCCACAAACAAATATTGATCAATATCAGTTATTAAATCAAGGTGGATACCAGTCATCTTGAGGCATGCAACCCAGGCTAAACCAGGACTACTGAAGTAATGACAAGGATCTAATTTGTAGTACTCAATGCACATTTGTCTAAAGTTTTCAAAAACATCTGTCAGTAACAGCACATCAGTCTTAAGATACAAATCATGATATTCTCCCATATTTTTAATCTTAAATGTTTTCCATATTTTTTTAGCGTGTTCATAATCCGCATCTGAAATATGCTCATCATTTAATTGAGAATAAAAGCTATCTTTGCCAGGTAACTTAGTATCCTTGAAGCGTTCAAAACTGTTCATGTAATCATAAGGATAAACGCCTTTTCGTTTTATTAATTCTAGCTTGTCGCCAGAGTATTCCTGAGAGGTGTATTGAAACGAAGGGATGTTTTTTACTAAATTTGCTAATGATTGAGACATAAACTGAAAACTGTCAATAAACACCAAACTTTGTCCTAACATAAAAGCCATGTACTTTTCCATGTTATTTGGTATAACATTTATGTTTTGTTTAAACTTTCCGATGTGGTGCATTATAAAGTGAGAATCATATCCTCTCAAGTTATGAAACACAACAATTAATATTACATATGTCATGAGCGCTTCCTCTATACTTTCCAGTTATATGGCAATGGTCTCTGATGGAGTTTTTGTATGCCACTGTATAACCCGCGTCGTCTTTTTTGAGAGTTGTTGCAAAACCATTACCACAAATATGACATGATTTAGATTGTTGGAATCTGGCTTCTTCTTCCTGTGACATTACTAGATCTTTTTTAAAGTTTGCATTCATAGTTTTCTTGCACCATATTTCTTCTTCTGTCATTTTTTCTAAAAACTTGTAAACAGAATTTGGTCCTCTATACGTTACAACTGGTTTTGAATATTGATCATCATAACAACAAACAACCTTATACCCATAACTGCAATCAGTATGCTTTTGATATGCTTCCATATGTGATTTTTTAGGATTGTTTGATGCTGAAGAAATACTTCGGTTACTGCTTCAAAATCAGCATATATAACAAACGGAACCATTAGCTGCCTGTCATAGTTTTTAAACTTAACTTTTTTATCTTTGTTTGGCATTTTGATTGCTTGTTTTCCGTTAAGTGAAAGACAATCAGGCTCATGCTTTTTTAGCACACGTTCTAATGTAAAGCATTGTAGGCATGTTTTACAAAACCATTTTCTTCCATTGTGTGCTGTTTAAGTTTTTTATCCATACGTAATGATTATTTTCTTTTTCAGTGATTCAAAGCATATCACACGATTCCTTTGCTTTATAGTGTGGTATGTACAAAGGGTATACTTGATTATCTTCATACCCAAATATGTTAAAATAAATGTTGTTTTGTTTTTCTATATCTGGGATTTGTTTGATAGTAACAGGAAATGTAATTCCTTTGTAATCAAGATCACCAATATGATTTTTGTACTTTGTTATTCTTTGAAGATCTTTTTTAACAGGAAATGTATAAGCCAAATGGCATCATCTAAAGCACTAGTTACCTTCTTCAATTTTTATATTTATTAATCCTTTTTTAGCATTAGCAAGTTCTTTTGGTAAATCCAAATAAGAGCTACCCCGTAAAGGCTTATACTTTATTCGATTTATGTAATGTGCATCTAGTGATTCATTTACCCAACCACTTCCCAACTGAATCCAATTCCCAATTCTATTTATAAGTTCTTCCTGTGCTTTGTCTAATGCTTCTGATATTTGATTTTTGTTTAATATGATTACAGCCTTCGAGGCAAAGTAAGCTGTTTTGTATACAAAATCAAAACCTCCTCTATCATCCGATACTTGTTTTTTAAAAGTAAGTTTTACATCAATGCTTAATTTAAATCCACCTGTTTTTCTAAGTTTTTGTTTAAGAAAGTTCACAACTCTTGATTGTGTTTTTTGTAGTTGTCTGAGCGGATCATTACTGACAACATTTACTTTAAAAACCTTGCTATACTGTTTTGGGGATGTTTCAATTTCTCGGATACTCATTATATAATATTACATGAGATTATTTCTTTAAGCCCCTATTAATTAATTAATTAATTAATTAAATAACATTCTTTTATTTAATATTTTCACCCTCGTCGGCGTCCTCATCGGTATCCTCATCGGTGTCCTCATCGGCGTCCTCATCGGCGTCCTCATCAGTATCTTCATCAGTAACCTCATAAACATGTTCACCGGTGTCCTCGTTAGTAACCTCATCCAAGAGAGCATCTATTTCATTATCCAGGAGAATGTCTAAGTATCTCCAAAAGCATTTTTCTTCAATAACTCTATTATCTATCATCTGACTTATTTTTACATGATATTTGCAGTATCTATCAAAATTAACAGTTTCAAGATCACCTCCAGCTGCCAGTGATTTTATTTTTATCCTGTATTTGCAATAGTTTATAAACTCGACTTTATCAAAAACTTCTGCATCAATCATTTCTTTTAAACTTTCGACAAACGTTTCAAAGTCCTCGTAACATCCGATATAAGTATTAATCACATGAGTTTTTTCTAGATTGCTGATTAGATTATCTCTGAACAACTCAACATTTTCAGACATTACTTTTAATTGTGTTTCATTAAATATCTTAATTTTTTTTCTGCTAGATCTGTGAGAAGCTTTACAGCATCATTGCACTCAATCTCAGTTTTTATTGCCCAATCTTTTTTAAAAGCTGCAATATCATCTGACAATCGTTGCCTGTGAACTGTCTCAAACTCTTTGATAAGTTCATTTGTCTTGGTTATAAGAGTCTGCTCGTAAGCAGCTACTTTCTCATAAACCTTCTGTTCCTCTTCAAAATGTTTTCTTTCTTCTTCCGCATAACTGTAATACTCATATATTAAAGATTATATTATTTTTATTAACCATACATAATAATTTCAATTCCTTGCTTAAGTAAAATATCATAGTGGGCAATAAAAGAAACATTGTATATTTTTGGTTGGCAACTGGTTGCCTCTGAAATTTGTTTTTTTTTTTACAAAAAGCACGCAGTTTGTTTATATCTCCTTTTTTTTATATGACAGTTTTAGTTGTCGTACCATTTTTATGATTCTGTCTGTCAAATCTTGAAAGTTTGTAAAAATTATTAACTCTTTTTCAAGTTTATTCAGATCTTCAAAATCAATAGTTTTTGCATGTTTCGTTTGATTTTTCTTAAAGTTTTTGATTTTCTTTTCTATACGTTCCATTTATATAATTACATAAGATAATATTTCTTTAAGCCTATATTTTAAAAATATAATTCTGTATTATAATATAATGAATTGCAAATATTGTGAAAGAGTTATAGATATTATTGATCCCACTGGGACGTGCATAGATTGCATCTTATTTTACGCAACTAATAAAAAGAAGCTTTGTAAGTATTGTGCCAAAGCCAAGCTGTGTTACAAGTGCACTTACGCGTGCATAAATTGTAACGATAATTGTGAAGTTTTCGATAACGAGCGTATTTGCCTTAATTGTGGCACTCACAATGGCTACAATCTTATTGCAGGTTACAATTACAGCCGAAAGAAAACTATTTACCAAAGAAAGTATCCTCTAGATAAATATGTGGTGGTATTTGATTTGTATTCTGCAAACGGACAAAGATTTGAAGATTTGTTTTACAAAATTGTAAAGATTTTGGATAAGCAGGAAGGCCGGAAAAGATCAATCAAATTTGAATACATTTTTCAGAAAATATTTAAAATATTAAAAATAGAAAAAGAAACAAAACCGATTAAAACAAAATCAACCAGAGAAAAGTACGATAGGATATGGAAACAAGTTGAGTTACGACTGGATGCCATGACCGTTTAACTTGAACCTTTTCATATACATTTCCAGAGGTTCCGTGAAGTTATCATTCTTTTGAATCTCTAATATTTTATTAAAGACAATCCTAATTATCTCCTCATCATTTTCTAGTCCTGTGGTTGTTTGGACATATGATAGAAGTTGTTTGAAACTTCTATGATGTGTTTTTAACAAAGTCTTTTTTTCTGCTATTCTTGTTTTGCTTGCAAAAACAGCAACTACTGGAGGAACTGCACCAACTGCAGCCACGAAAACATGAATTGCCGGAACCAATGCCAATACAGCAGTACAAGCAATTATTCCACTAACAATTTGTGTTTATAATACCGCACAATTTATAACTGCGTCTGTATGCAGCCACAAGCCGTGTCAAATGATCAATTAATTCTTCTTTAGTGTTCATGTATAATTACAGTTAGACAATAAATTAATTAAGATATTTGGAAAATAGTTGCTCGTGTTCTTTGGGTGATATTCCGCCTATTTTTAATAATTCATCGATTATGCTAATACCTTTATTTATCAGCCGTGGGCTATTATTTCCTGATTCGATACTCCCGCATACTAACTCTAGATCACCTATCAAATCATTAGGACTATTGTAATATTCAACACAACCTCCTAAAATCTTCTTGAACTTTGAAGAACCTTTGTTAATTGGCAAACCAGATAATTTTGTTAGTTCCTTAAATGCATTCTGAGACAGCTTTGAATAAGTTTTTTTATTATTGTAATCAATATTGTTATCAAGTCTATAAAATCATCATCTACTTTTAGATCTAGCACAACTGCTTCTCCTTGTTTGGCAATAAGTTTGTGATGACCAACAAGATTAGGTAACTCAATTTGTAACACTCCATAGTGGCCATCTTTGTCGACTTTGTAGGAATTTCTTTTTTGCTGCATCCCTTTGCCAGTCTTTTGTGCAGTTTCTCTAGCTGCTCGAATTCGCTTTAACCTCTCTATGTAAAAACCCAGAGCATCCGCTTCATCAGTCATACCATCACGTTCTTTTGCGAGTTTATCTAATTCTTTTTGGCGGAACTTCGTGTTAACTAGTCGCATCGGATGTTGCATCCCTCCACCTCTCCTTGAGTCGTTTTTCGTCGAGGTTGTCTATTTGTATCTCTAGACCTCTTATCCTGGGAGACATTTTCTTATGTATCTTTTCAGCCTCTTTAACATATTTATCATAGTTAGCACTCCCGTCAGCAATACCTGGTATTTCAGTTGGTACTGGCAAACCATGCTTATCAAGTACATTTTTATTCATACCAGCATCCAAGTCAATATCATACACCGGTTTGGGTTCCTTAGGCCTTGCAGCTAATTCTTCTTCTTCCATTTCTTCTTCTATTTCTTCTATTATTTTTTTTCCAGAGGGACTAAACATTTTTTCCGTGGGTTCGGCAAGTTTTGACCTAAGCACTCTGGCTGATGCCCGCTTTTGTTCCTCTCCGTAATCAGCTAGAGAATGTTGGTATTTGGGATACGCGGTTTGCTTGATAGGGTCACCACGATCAGGCGGGGCAAGTAATTGCGGACGTATTGCCTCGGGGAGAAGAGCCAACTGTTGACGTATTTCTGGAAGGGTAATCAAATGTTCAGCTAACCGCCTTGTTTGCTCTGTTATTTCGCTAGTTACAGGTTTAAATACTTCTGTGTATAAATCACGACTAGCTCCTTTTTCTAGTCTTTTTCGGATAACTTTATTCTCATATTCTTTAACAAGCTCACTCGCTTTTCGCTTTTTATCTGCTAATTCTTTCCATTTTAACAAGGACATGTATAATATAAGGCTAGATTAAAATAAGATAAATTAAGATAAGTTGATATAAGTTAAACCAAGTTAATTTAAATCAAGTATTACGTAGTTTGTGATAACGAAAACCCTGCTGAAGAAGTTTACTTGTAATAACTTGATTACGATCATTGAAGTCTATAACATCATTACACGCTCTAGCAAATCGAATGAGCTGGGAGATATACACCCATATGAGTTAGCACGAGGTACATCTCCATCCATGTGTGGATAGTTAACGATGTTAAAATTGAAATCATCTCTCTTATCATAGATTTTAGTATGAATACAATCATTTGAAATCGAGAGATGAAGATCGAGAAATGCTGCTACTGTATCCGAACTGTTGGCTTTATTCAACGTGAGCGCTGGTGGATAAATGTTAGTAACCATATGAGCAAAGAACGGATTATCAATATTGATTATGTCATCAAGATACCGAGAAGTAATATTAAAGGCATCAATAATTTCACCCTGGCTAGCAGGTGACAAACTCAACATAAAATCTCTTTCATAGCAGTACAAAAACAAATCTGCAACAAGTGGCGCACAGTTAGTACCCATAGGAATTATCACGAGGGATTTGTTTTATTCCACAATACACCTTAGACATATATAATAATACTTGTATAATATTAATATTATCTGACTATTATTATAATGGAAATTCCAAACTATGATATGAAAACAGAAAACGGTAATTTTAAACAGATATGGAACTTTATGCCAGATTGTTGTTTTAGAATGCTTATATGCGGTAATTCAGGATCTGGCAAGACAAACACATTAGTTCACATGTTGCTGAAACCTTTAGTTTATTACGACAAGATTTATTTGTTTGCTAAAAACTTGGAGCAGTCTAAGTATCAGGTTTTGACACAAAAACTTGAAAAGATAGCAAAAAAGAATAAAATTTCGGTTGAAGATATATTAGAATGTTCAAATGATGAAGTTATCCCTTGAATGATTTGGATTCAGATAATCAGAAGATAGTCATTTTCGACGATTATGTTTGTGAACGCAATCAAAACGATATTATTAATTATTTCATCCAGGGAAGATACAACAATTGTTGTGTAATTTATTTATCTCAATCTTGTTACACAACTCCCAAAGACATTCGGTTGAATTGCTCTCATTACATCTTCTTTGCAACTCCGGTTGATCGCGAGCTGGGTATGCTTTCCAAAGAACAAGATGTTAGCAAAGAGTAGTACAGAAAAGCGACTGACAAGCAGTACGACTTTCTGTATCTGGAACGCCCTAGAAAGTTGATCAAAAGAAACTTCACTGGTGATATTTAATCTAATCATATCATATATACAGACCCAGTTGCGTTCAAGTACCCCAAATAAATGCAGAACGAACGCTGAACGAATGGAAAATGAACGCAGAATGAACGCATAACGAACGCAGAATGAACGTTGCACGATTTATATTTTAAAATTGCATTTCGTTCGTTGCGTTCGTTTCGTTCGTTTTCAGCGTTCCGCGTTTTAAAAAACGAACGATGAATACATTGTTTAAAACGCTAAACGCTGAAAACGAACGCAACGAACGAAACGAACGAAACGAATGAAACGAAACGAATGAAACGAACGCAAATGCATTTCGGTATTTCGGATACCTTTCAATATTATCCTGTTGAGTACATAATTGAAATCTCGATTTAAACGAAATGCGTTTTGCAGTATTTTAATATAAAGAAATACACTGTGTAAATGATGTTTTTAAGCACGATTTTTTTACTTTCATTTTTACTGATTAAAAATAGGAAATGCATTTATTGTATAGCACAAACTTTATATTATTTCAATATAAAACTGAAGTAATGTTTGTAAAATCAGACGGCATATTTTTATATAGTGTCAAGTATGTTAAATTTTTGATGAAAATGACAAAAACCAGGAAGAAAACAGAATAATCATCAATGTGCGCCACCAAATAATGTCAACCAAAGGACACATTCTTCAATATGATCACAAGCATTAGTCGCCAACTCCTGGTAAGAATTGCATGACTGATTATCATGCGTAGTTTATCGTCAAAAATGTTGCGATTGGTAAACGCTGAACGAACGAACGCAAATGCATTTTCTCCGTTTGTGCATTTAAACGCACATATTATGTTGCGTTCGTTTCGTGCATTTAAACGAACGCATAGTTTCGTTTATAAACGCTGAATGAATTCGAAAACGCAAATGATTTGCATTTTAAAAAATGCATTCATAAAAATAAAATGTAAACGGAATGCAAACGGAGCGCAAACGGAACGCAAACGAAATGCAAACGGAATGCATTTTTGGGGTACTTGAACGCAACTGGGTCTGTCATCGGGCTTTAAATGATCTTCGCGAAGAAGTTACTACTGGCAGTGTTAATATTACAAACTTTGGTATTGTGCAGTCTGAGTATGTTAAACAAAAACGTTTGGTTAATTATCTTCACAAGGGTAAAAACCAGGAAAATGTTTTGAGAAGTGATCTTGACATGAATAAAAATAAAATTATAAATGTAGGCAATCCAGGCAAACCAGATGATGCGATAACAAGGCAATATTGTCATAGAAGAATAACAAAAATCATACGTGATTATAATATGGATAACATTCCAGACATGATAAAAAAATTTACAACAGGTGTTGAAGATAAACTAAGTCTGATACAAACAAAGTTACAAGCAAACCGTGGGAAAATGATTGAAATTCAAAACGGATTGGAAGATGAAATAATTTTTTTGAGTGATGCTTTGAAAGAGCTTAAAAAGAAAGATGTATTGGAAGAGAGTGAAAACTACAAGAAATTAAGTGAACAAATAAGAATTGGTGTTCAAAATATTAATACACGGATCGGAGAAATCAATAAACAAATGGTTGACAATAATGAACTTGAAACTGCTATTGTTCATGCTTCAAAACAAATGAGAACTGCTTTTACTACCGAAATAACTCACATTAAAATATTAAATGAGCAGATAAACACCAACGTTGCTGATATCAACAAAGAATTTGAAGACATTAAAAAGAAAATGGTTGACGGTAAGTCGCTGGAGACTGCTCTGAACAAACTGGTTGACACTGATAAACTTGAGACTGCACTGAGCAAACTGGTTAACACTGATAAACTTGGGACTGCTATTGATGACGCTTCAAAGCAATTAAAAGCTGCTCAGGATGAAAGAAGCAAAGCTTTTGATGGCGAAATCGCTTTTCTTAAAGAGCATATTCAAAAGTCTGATAGTCGGCTAACAGCAATTCTTGGCATAATTGACGAGTTGAAAGTAAAAGTAGAATATTTAAGTCGGATTCTAATTCTTGAAGCTACAATAGATGATGGAATGAGCATCATGCAAGATGCCCCTGATTATGTATCGTACCCGACACGAAAACCACTTGAAAGAACCAAACGTGAGGGTTTTCTCGGGGCGTTTACTCTCGTACATAGTTCATTTGTAAAAAGTGGAGAATATGCTACAGAATATCTCGGTGATGGCAAACATCCCATCGGCATGATAATTGTAAAACCAGGCGCTATATAGTTGAAGCAGACCTTACATATACAGTTACAAATACAGACATTAGTGTGGAATATTTTAGTTTATTTAATCTGAGTGCTGCTGGGTCATTTGCTGACCCAAAACTAGAAAATGGCAAACGAATACTAAAAGGAACATTTGAAGCATATCTTCCAAAATCTCATTATTGGGCCATCTTTTCAATCATAAAACGAAACACTACACAAGTTTTCAATTTTGAAAAATCAAGTTTTAAACTGTACTACAAAGGTGATTAATTTTTTCCATCTTATATTATGTGGAACAAAAAATTGTACTATCATCAGAAAAAGCGTCAATAATTTATAGCTCAAATACACCGAGTAATTTTACAACTGTATTTGACAGACCATTACTATTAGGCAGGAACAAACAGTATGGTATTGGACTTGATAAGATTAATTCTATGACTTACTCGTGGTATAATATTAGCGAGGATTTTAATAAAAAAGTGATAAGGTATCACAATGGAACAGATTGGAAAAGTATTATTTTTACCAATGGAAATTACAGTTATGCTGATATCGATAATTACATAAAAGAAACACTGACTGTAAACAATGATTTAACTGATGACACACCCGTCCCGATAAAAATTGAGTTTGATTTATCAAGTTTCAAATGTTTAGTTACCATTCATAATAAATTCGTACATGATTTGAGAGAGTCAAACTTTCACACCTTGATTGGGTTTGACAAAGATGCAGTTATTAGAGAAACTAAATTTGGAACTGTGACACCGAACATAACAAATTCTATCGATACATTGTATATCCACTGTGACTTGATAAGTAATTCTATTGTTGATGGATCATACGGGGATGTCATTTATGAAATAAGCACAGCTGATCTTACGAGATCATATCCTTTCAAAGATGAACCAATAAGAGTCGTGTTCTGTGAAGTAAACAAAACGATCATTAACAGTATTGATATTTACATTACCGACTTCTCTGGTAAAATTATTAATCTTAATGGTGTCCACACATCATTTCGTTTTGTTTTGAAGGAATTAATGTAACATAAGTTATATGGTACGTTTAAAAAAAGTTTATGACACTAGTATGGGAACATATACTCAAGTTGATCGATTAACCGGAGCTGGTATATTTGACAATTTTTCAAAAGTCGGATCAAAGATATTTAGTGAGTCCGTAAAAACAGCAGGCAAGAAAGCATTAGAAACTGCTGGAGAACAAATCTTAGAAAGTGGTTGTAAAAAGCTTGGAGATGAAGTAGGAAAAATGGCTGCTGATAAGTTAGTTTCAGTTATTAAACCTAAACCAAAAGGTGAGATGATTTTAAAAGAACTTACAAAGGCTGATAACAAAAAAGAAGTTGTATGTAAAACTGAAGAAGTTGTAGCTGAAACTGAAGAAGATGTAAATGCAAAAATTAACAGATTACTATCCGGAAGGGGAATTCATGCAAGAATTAATCGATTAATTAATAAAAAATAATCTTATTACTAGTATATACAGATGTTTCGAAGTAATCAATATAATACTAGATATGAACATGTACCTGTTCAGTTAGATACCCCAATAACACGACCAGAAAATAATACCAGACAAATGAAAAGTGGTTATCAGTTTACACTAAATGATAGAAGTTCTTACTTTGATTGGTATAATGCATATTTTGAAATTCGAGTAAACAAACTTGCTGATGGAGCCAATTTCGCAGTCGGCGATGAAATTGCTCTGATTAACGATGCAGCTTCACTGATTGATCAAATGCAAGTAAAGCAAAATGGAAAAATAATTTACGATGGAAATAATCTTCACAGATTTGTTAATGTCAAAAGCTTGCTTGAAATTTCTGACGATTATGTAAAGACAACCGGAACAAATGAATACTTTTATTTAGATAATACGGCTGCTGCAGAATCTCGAGATGATCAATCTGGTTATAATTCAGGATTTGCGATTCGCCATGCTTTAATCATACCTAATCAAATAGTTGACTCTATAATCCCATTAAACAAATATTCCTTCTTTGAAGGTTTAGAAACAATTTTTTTTCCTCCTAGTCAAATTCAAATCAGCTTGCAACTAACAGATGATAATGTGCTAATTTTCAAAGCAGGTGGTGATGATGGTCGTGTAGTTATTAATAAATATGTTTTGTGGATACCCAGAATGATATTTAACTCAGATGGTTTAAGTTATGTAATGACAAATCATATGACATCAACAAGATGGACTTATCTTCGTGAAATGATACAAGAAAGCGGAAGGTCTCAACTAACAGAATCCGTATTTAGAATAACGGCTGGTGTTAAAAATCCCAAACATGTGTTTGTGTATTTGCAAAGGTCAGACAAGAGTTCTTCTCAAACACAAAATCCTCATCTTCTGGATACGTTTAAGGTAAATGCTGCTAATACTAATTGCTAGTTACAATCAGCTAGATTGGAAGTTGGAAATGGGGTTTGTTATCCAGAAACCGAATATAGTTATGCTAATATCATAAGAATATTCAGAGATGTTATTAATTATTCTTACAAGCAAAATGATAAAAACACTGGAACTTTACTCAATGTGGGTAATTTTATAACTCTTTTCGGAATGATACATTTTGATTTGAGTTACAAGGAAAATGCGTTCAGTATTGATCCCAAACAACTAAGTTTGAGATATACACTAAATATACCTTCGGGGGCCCCTTACAAAGTTTATGGTCTGGTTCTCTATGAAGTAGATGTAGTTATTGATACTGTCGGAAATGAATTGGTAATAGTTTAACCTAACTCAATATATATATAACTTACGTAAATTATTCAGTAAATTTATCAGATGGCCAGAAACGAAGTCTGGCAAAAGCATATGAAAACAAAAGTGAGTTAACGCTCAGGTTAAAAAATAACCAACTAACTGGAAACTTTCCTTTGCTACTTACAGCTACCCAGATTAACAGTATTAACAAGGCTAAATCTGGGGGGCAGGGATTAGACATAAATATATCAAAATCGCAAATGAGATCTCAGTCCAAGAATGGAGGCTTTTTAGGCGCATTAGCTGGTTTGTTGACCTCAAACTATATTACCAACAGTTGCTAAATTTGTTCCAAAAGTATTAGCACCACTAGCAACAGGAGCATTAAGTGGCTTAGCAAGTACTGGAATTGGCAAACTATTTGGAAATGGGATGGTAACTATTCCTAGTGGCAAAAAACAAGCACTTCTTGGATCAAATAAATTAACACTTGCACAAAGAAACAAGATAATAAAGTCAAAAGGTTGTTGTCCTATTAAACTGACAAAGCAACAACAACAAGATGGAGGATTTCTTGGAATGCTTGCATCATTAGGAATTCCATTGATTGGATCTCTTATTAGCGGTTTAACTGGAAAAGGTTTGCAAGTAGGTAGAAAAGGAGAAGGACTAAGAATTGACCGTGGAAAAGGTTTGCAAGTAGACTCACAAATTAGACCGTACAGAAGTATCCCATTCATAAACAAAAGTTAATTTTCAAAAACGAGCCTATCTCTAACTTAGATATAATAAAGTGGGTTAAGCGGTTAGGTATACAAAAATTCAGGAGAGTGTTTAGCAAGAACAAATTACCGACAAAACAAAATAAACAAGAATGCGGTATTATTAATCTTGATGATTATGTTGGACCTGGTACACACTGGACTTGTTACTATGATAATTATTACTTCGATCCGTTTGGTCTGAGCCCACCAAAAGAAGTTCTAAATTACATACCTGATATAAAATACAACACCATTCAATATCAAGATAAAACAAGTGTCTTGTGCGGATATTTCTGTTTGTACTTTGTCAAAAGTTGCAAGAAGGAAATAGTGTGTACGATATTCTTTACAAATTATTAAAACCATACAAACCAATAGAAAATGAAAACATTATAAAATCATATTTTGTAAACGAAGGTTAATCTAATCATATTATATATATGTTATTGTATAAAAGAAAAAATGGTTACTGAAAATGTTGATCCTAAGTATGTTTTAGTACAAAATGGTAGAAACATGTTAAGAGCAACTTGTGCATCTTGTGGTATTACTAAAACAAAGTTTGATAAAAACACAGAGGGTGGAAATATTGATATTCATAAAGCTTTGATCCCTTTGCTACCCAAAAAGGGGCTAACACTTCCTGGTTATAAATATTGCGGCCCGGGTAATCCGCTTGACAGCGGAGAGCCGGTAAATGAGTTAGATGCTGTTTGCAAAGATCATGATATTTGTTATGATGAAAATCCTAGTAATAAATCGATGTGTGATACAAACATGCTTACTGGTTTGAAATCTAGTAAGTCTAAAACTATTGGAGAAAAGATTGCTAAGAATGTGATAGTCAAGCCTGTAATGATTGTAATTAGTGCAAAATATAAACTAGGACTTGGAGAGCCAAAAAACGAGAAAAGGCGTTGAAATGAACTGACAAGTTAGCAGATAAACATCATAAACCTATACGAAGAAAGTTCATTCAACGCCGTGTGATTGTTAATACAATTGATAAAATATGGTCTGCTGACTTGGTTGACATGCAATCGTTTTCAAAGTATAATAAAGGTAATAAATACTTGCTTACTGTTATTGATTTATTTAGTAAATTTGATTGGGCTGTACCCGTTCCAAATAAAACTGGTACGGAAATTACCAAAGCGTTCCAACAGATAATCAGTACAGAAAGACACTGTAAATTGTTGTGGGTTGATCAAGGTGTGGAATTTTACAACAAGACGTTTAAGCAATTTCTTGATGATAATAAAATCAAAATGTATCAAACTTTTAATTTCGGAAAAGCTGTAGTAATTGAACGATTTAACAGAACATTAAAAGAGAGGATGTGGAAATATTTCACAGCAAACAATACAAACACATATTTAGACGTGTTACAAGAAATGGTTGATAAGTATAATAATACAAAACATCGGAGTATTAAACTAACGCCGATTGAGGCTAGTGATGAGAAAAATAAAGGAACAGTGTATTTCAACTTGTATGGAAAGATGAAAAGAAATCAAATTAAGCCAAAGTTTAAAATAGGGGATAATGTTAGAATCAGCAAATATAAAAGAACGTTTGAGAAAGGTTATACCCCAAATTGGACTGAAGAACTATTTATTGTTGATGAAATTCAAAACACAAATCCTGTGACATACAAAATAAAAGATTTAAACAAAAAAAACATTGGCGGAAGCTTTGATGAATTAGAAATGATAAAAGCAAAGCAAGAAATATTCAGGATTGAAAAAGTACTACGACGTGATTAACAAAAAGAAACAAGCGTTGATTAAATGGAAGGGTTACAATGAGGATTTCAATAGTTGGGTTCCATTTAAGGATATTGAAAATATTAAATAATATCTTGAACTATGCAGAGTGATGATGAAGACTACTGCCCGGTTCCGTCTGACTTTGCTTAATGAGTTGCAAATGTTATGTTAATGAGTTGCAAATGTTATGTTATTAAAATAGCAAACCGGATTGATTAGTAGTATAGATACTGAGAGTATCAGCGGAGTTTCCCTCGCGGGGTGCTTGAGAAAACTAATGAAATATGTCGGGGTTGATTTAGGCGTGACTTACATTTAGATCTTGGTGGTGTCAATGAGAGTTACGCCTGAGTCCCCCCTGGCATATTTCACTAGTTTTTCTCGTTACCCGCGGGAGGGAAACTGCGCTGGTACTCTCAGTATCTATACTACTCATATCAGGATTATATTTTATGTTAGTGCACAGGACTCTTTATCCCAAAGCTTAATATATGGCAATAAACACTTGCATAAGATTTGCTCTACCTCTTTCAGTTAAAACACACTTTGCACGAGGACTTCAATTCCACTCTAGAAATTAAACACATACCAAGTGTACTGAGAGTAGATAAAACCAACTAACTTGTTAGAGATATTTAATAATTACAACTTGAGGAACTCCGATGACTACGTAACACCGATAAGGAGAACCGAGTTATTTTCGAAATCATTGATCCCGCCGAAATAATCTACCTACACATGTTCATGACGTATCCTTAAAGTCATTAAAATGTTGCCTTCTCAATACAATATTAAAATGTCCCACTGTCCCTGTTATTTATGCGCTCACGATCTGTAATTCATGCTCGCGTTCGAAACTTATGCAGTAACCTTAATGGTGATTTGTATTTGAACCATTTACGCTTATCACCAACATGCGACTATGGACAAGACAAAGAAGATGCTGAACATTTTCTTTTTAAATGTCGTCGATTTATTGAACAGATGCGTAACCTGTTTATATAACCAGGTTATCACCAACATGCGACTATGGACATGACAAAGAAGATGATGAACATTTTCTTTTTAAATGTCGTCGATTTATTGAACAGATGCGTAATCTGTATCAACCAGACTGTTCCATTCGTTGAACGTTGAAACATTGTGTGTTGGCAATACATATTTTAGTGATAAAGAAAATGAAATTGTTTTTCTAGCTGTGCAAACATATATAAAAGACACCAGGCATTTTAACTCAGCAGTGTGTTCGGCGGACTGACCGTTTGTACTATTATTAAAATATATTCTAAGTCATCTTCTCCTCCTTCTTTTCTTTTTTCTTTTCTTTCATCCAACTATTGTGACATGTTTACATCTACATTTGTCTACATTTGTAAGCTTTTGTTCATTTATTCCCCGTATTCATTGTTACTATATATATTTACTATAGCCATAGCATTACAACTGTGTTTGTAATTGAAATTGTATTGAGAAGGGCCCTAACTAATTGTAAGAACTTGTGGCAGAACATTTGCATACTTTGTAAAAAATTAATGCAATAAAATATGTTCAAACAGCCAAGTTGCCGATACCTGTGAAGTTTTATCATTCAACCTCAAACGTACGTTTTGCAGTTTCAAAATACAATTTTCGTATGTTAGGACAATTGTTCGCGTTTAACGGAGGTACGCGGATTATGTGTCTCGCTCGCAAAACATACACGTGAATGAATTTTGTTATTCGAAAAAAGGGCTATGCTATTGCTCAAATACAACACAGAGTTATGAAATCTGAGTGTCTGGGTGCACTTGTTGATACTAAAAACATATACAAAGTTTGCTTGAATTTTAAAAGGTAATGATGAAGACAAGAATGTGAGCTTTAAAGTAGAATATCGCTTAAGCCGGTGCTAGGAGGCGTGAGAGGTGTTGCGATTTAGTGATTCTTTATTTTGTAGCAATATGACGACGAACTTATTGATGAAAATAACCCAATACTAAACGACGATGATCAACACTTTCCAAGAATAGGACATCTGAGGCAATGTCTGAATCCCGTAAAGTTTTATCACTCAATCTCAATCAACACCTGAAATGACGTTTTGCTTTTCTGATATAGATATTAGAATGACATAAAACACAAAATATATTTTCTTGAAATATCTACATAAGAGGAAAAATATTTAGATGTTTTGATTTTTAAAATTACTTCATAAAATTCCTCCAGTTTCAGGTTTACTGTAACACGTGTTAGGTTTAAGACGTTACACTACAAAACATGACCGATCACTAAAATTGCTTGTTAATTAATTAAAGCTGCATTAAGTCTCTATATTAATTGATTTTTTCTTTGTAGGCGTGTCCTTATCTTTAACTTCATGTTCACCAGCTGATGTCGAAATCGGGTATTTAAGCGAGCAAATATAGCTCAGGAAATTTACTGTACAGGAAACATCGTACCTGTACACAGGCAACAAAAACAAGTTCGCCTCTTTCAGGGCTCGACCTTCTGATTTCAAGTCAGATGTTCTATCCACTGAACTATAACGCTACTTGAGAAAAAAGTATACTAACTACCATGAGTTATGAGACAAATAGCTTAACATATTTGAAAGCAACTCAAGATAGATCAATACATATATAGTCCATCTTGTCGCACGTGTTCATTAAAATTGTCTGGTGTAATACTGTATGCTATCAAAATGAAACTAATACTTCGCCTAAAAACACCATATCTCGACTTGTTATTTAGCGCTTGATGAGTTTGCGTGTGCGTGCTAGTTATTACGTAATGCCTATTTAGTGTTAAAAATGCTACAACATACCAATTAATAGCCGTGGTCTAGTGGTTCAGCGTACATCCTTCAAAACTTAAAAGTGCAAGAATGTGATCAAATCCTGTTTCGGGCATTATTTTTTTATCACATATATTCTGAAGCCGTATATTTATCGATGATACCCCGATTTCTGCCTTATATACCGACTTTTGCGGTGTTTGTCGATTTCAAACCTCTTCATGAGTTATTACCAGTTAAAATAAGGAATGTATAGCTTTAAAGACACAATTAATGCATTATATATGTTATGTGTTAGAGCTGTTTCATGTAAACTACATGCTAAATGTTCCCACCTATTAAAATAAATCACAACAAAGAATTATGCATTATCTAATGTTAAACGTTATTTGCAATTGCGTGGACCAGGTTTGGGTAAATAATCAGTTAAATATCGACGAAAAAGAGTAAAGGTTTATACCAAGACCACCCTATGGTAAGCATTCGGCATTTATATATCTATTTATTTTTATAAGTTGTAATACTAATTACACTATCTGTACTAAATATAACGGGCAATACATTGAATTAGTCATTTAACTGTGATTATCTGTGATCTCTGGCTGTCCATGAACATTAGATTACATTGAGCATAGACTACAGTTCATATATTATAGTATTATATTATGGATATAAAGTAAGTCGAATTGTTAAGTAATACGGGTACTACACGATGTTAATTGTCTTCAACTAGCCAATACAATACAGATACACATTTATTTATTCAGCAATTAAACCAAATTGAATTGTTGTTCTAATAGAAAATAACTAGGTTTTGTACACATATAATCAATTTAAAGAAACTAACCTACCAAATAACGGCAAAATCACACTGCAAAACCTTTATCAAAATCCAGGTGTTCAGGTCATATGCTTATGTATATGTGCCGATTTAAGTATAGTTTCTCCACGGGTTCTTAAAATACCCGTGATTGAATATGTGTAAAATAAATTATGAGTTGGTAATTAATTTAGTTTTTAGTAATTTTAGTTTTAATTCGGCACTCCAGTTGTTAGTTAAAGCCGTTTCTTTTGTGTCTTTAGAGTTTGGATTCTCAAAATATATCAGTTATATATATACCTCGTCGTCAGTACGTCGTCAGTACGTAAGTTGACCGTTGTTGGCGGGATAGCTACTTTAAGCTAACTTGTAGGAAAGGTTATTGACTATTGTTTTAAAACATCATTATGCTTAACCATGGGAAATGACCTTGAAATGCATGTGTCAATATTGATAGCGCGTTATCCAGTGATCACGTTTAAGTCACGTTCAAGTAGAAATTTCATTAGTTTTCAATAATCAACGATAATTAACGATAACAACTCTAAAACACATTTATTCTGTTAATGTCAAATAATTCCAAGATCGCATTCTAACAGCCTTCTTAATTCAATTTGGTACAAGCAAGGTTTCAGGAAAGCGTAAAATAGTTGCTGAGAGACAATCAGTTAACATAATAATAGATCAAGTCACGGGTGTTAAAACAATATTGAAAAACATAAATTTTGTCACGGAGACATAAACATGCCATTACCGTTTTTTCTTACATTCTTCCCGATTTTTACCATCAGTTCTTCCTACCAAACATTTTGAATCAATGTGGTTGACCTCGCTTCTTTCTGTTCAAATACATTGACATGCCTTACATACTGATAACAATTCACCCTTGTAACACGACGTGTTCATACACATCAGCACAGAAATACAACTGTTCACATGTAAGTGACACGTGTGCGTTAGCGTGTGCATTACATCACATATAAACTGTTCACTGTTACCACGTGTAATTATAAGCATGCGTTATCAAAGTGAAAAATGTAAAGGATCTGTTGCTACCTTACCATTAGCAATAATGAAAACCATAATAATGAAAATTAAAAAAAGGAAAGAAAATATGAGAAATCAGCAGGATTGAACCCTGCCTTCACCGGCACTAACACGACGCATCAATCAACTGCGCTACAGAGGCTAATGAATGTTTCGTCGCTAATATGTATATAATAATAATGACTATATGCTACATTTCAATAGACTGGTTTTCGAAAACTTCATTTCAGCAAGTGAAATGGTAACCTTTCATCATTACAAACTATGTGTTTATACCATTCAAGTTGTTTAGACCAGTTCTATACGAATTGAATTTGTAATGCATGATTATCGTCGACTATATGATTCACTGTCTGTTAACTATAGACAAACACAGAAACCATAAACCGCAGCACGTTGGCTAACGTTACTACGTTTACAAGCTGCAATTTGGAAATGTTTTCAATAATCAAGACCAACAAGGTTGAAACGCATCCATCCATGTTGCTCTTTTATTTATTCTCTCTCCCGAGGTCTAATTATAAAGATTCATCAAATCAAACCGTTATTAAAGTTACCATGATCGCTATAATAAACTATAAAACGGACAATGAACTGACGACGCTTGGCGGTGGGGGATGACGGCGGACGACACCCATACACATGGTTTATGGCCGGTACAGATAAACACAGAAACAAGAAAGGACGCCGAATCCTTAAAACTACCTTAACTGTTTTCTTCTTTTAGTCTCTGTTTAAAGGTACCTAATAAATCTCAGATTTCTGTTACCTACAGTATCACAGAATCTGTTGACAGCAAAATAGTTGTACGACTTCAGTCTAGATATAATTTTACAATAGTTATTGTAAAGGTTGATAAAGGTTATAGTTGCTTTCTCCAATAAACAGTTAATTAACGTGACATTTGAGTAAAGTAAGGTGACATTTGCTGTAATGTTTAAAAAATCTCCGCGAAAAAGAAAAAAAGATAAATAAAACGAAAGTCAGTCTCCATAAAACACTTCGTGATAATGGTGAATTCTTAGACAGTTATATTCCCAGACGAACCATCAGTTGTCAATTAAGAGTACAGATGTTAGTGTTCCACGAGACAACGATAGCGAACACATGAGATTGATAAATAGCACAAATTTAAATAGAGAAAACATCTTTATATTTAAATTATAAATCCTTACAGTTCTAAAAATGTGATGGTTAATATTCTGTACTATTGATTTTATGAATATTGAGTTCTGCTCAACCCGGGTCTATTGGGCGTGAACGGTAGCAAGCATATTTCACTACCGTTCATAGTCAAACAGAGACTGCAATATTTCGTATTTATCGTGTTCGTCCGTTTTTAAAGGTCCACTATCATACTCTTTTTCTATGGAAACAATTAGTACATAATATATTGCATTAACATAAAATTCTGGGTTAACTTGTTTCTCTTCTCGATCACTATTTTATCAAACATGCCACAGGTTTAACCTGGTTCAAATTATCCAGATATGGATTTGAATAATCGAATACGGTTTTATGCAACCGCCTACGAAAACTCCAACATAGTGTAATGCTTTTAAATTAATATTTACCATTGACCTTTTTCACCCATAACTCTTTCTTCCTGTTTGCTTGATTATTGAAATATATACGATGAACTGAAATTAAATAAACAGTTCAACACCAAAAAGTTTCTGGGATATTAAAAGTGATAACAGGTTATACAGTGAAAGAAAGATAAAAATATCGGACAGGGAAAGCAGCATACAAGGACGACAGTCAACCACAAAACACAAAAACAAACACACAAACAGACAAACGAGAAGGCAAAAGTAATAAAAAATGCAAACGACATCACAAACACAAAAGGGTTGACAATAGGGCTACCGTCTTGGAACGGTCAGTGGCAACAAAGGCCACTGGGGGTTTAAACCGGTTCTAGGGTGCACCAAACCTCACACTTACCTTACTGTCATCCCATTGAAACAGGACAGTGTAAATAAAGAAATCCCCGCCATGATCTAATCTCTAACCAACAAGGCAGCACCAATAGGCAATATAAGTAAAACACAAATATGCTCGTGTAAATATAATACGAAAAAAACAATAGCCTAGAAAGCCACGGTGAAGGTACTCAATGACTTAGCAGAAGCCAGAGCAACAAGAGAATAAACCATTAAGGACACGACAAGAAAGATCAATGTTTTCATTTTGAATACTACTGCACTGACACATTTTCATGTTATTGCCTATCTAGAAAGCATACGCTTACACTTGTGACATGCTTTGATCCTTTGGATATTTCTATTAACGCTTAATGTATATATATGTCTGACATTCTGGTCCTTGTTACAGGTGTTAAAACGGTACATTATAACTAATAGATATTAAAACGTATGCGTCTATCCCATGTTCCTGGTTTAAGTTTAAGTTAAGATCCCACGGGCCGTTTTGCTACTGACCGTTCCAAAGAGATTCGCCTGTTATCAACAGTTTTATGCATGATATTGTCGTGTCGCATAATTAACTATTTATCAAGGTAAATGTTGCTGGTTTTGAATGTGTTTTATTATATAACTAATTTCTGTGGATGCTGCATTTGTATTATTACTTGTGACTTGCTTTTACCTTTAACGAATCTACATATACCAACATATAAGTGACTTTTCCTGTTCGACTTTTATACTTAATTTTATATGCAACTTAACATGTATTTCCCATATACTTCGCATATAAGTCACTTACGATCTTGTCTAAGTGAATTATGTGTATAAGTGGCCGTTTCCTAAGGTCCATCCATTATCATACTCTTTTATATATCCAGAGAATGGAGACATATAATTCAGTTATATGCCACTTATACATGTTATATGAGACGCTGGTATAGGAGAGAATTTATAATCCAGTTATATGAACGTGCCATTTTCAGAAATGAAGCCTCATCAGGAATACGTTGAGGGAATCTGCCCTGTAATCAGACACTCCCTTATGTCGGTGAGATAACCTTGTGACGACTACTACGCTAGAGTACAACCCTTAGATTGGCAACAAACTCTTTTTTCGATATTTTAGTTGAATGTTCAATGTGTTTAATGGGAGAAATGAAATGGCATATTCGGATTGCGCTCACGCAGCCCCTGATGTTGCTCTTACAATCAAGATCATTAAGAGACTTGTTAATTCCGAACGTTAACCGTGTAAATGATGGCACATGCTGAACAGGAATAAGATTAAAGAGAATACATGAAATATCAATTTATATGAACGTAGCTGAAATACAAATGTTATTGATGGCCTTTAAGACCTTCACAATTTGATATTAAACGCAGAATGAAGCAAATAATTGTCAATAGTTATCACTCGAAAAGTATGGCAACGATTATGTATAATTATATCTAAAGTGTGTTTTTGTGTCAGTAATATCGTATCGAAAAAATATTAAGTCTGGTGTTCTAGGAATATCGCTGGCATTTGTCTGTAAAAAAAGAGAAAATACAATGGCTTAACCATTAACCAAACAGTTCTAGTAACAAAGAAACTATGAAGTATTTTGATAGAAGAGTTTTGATAGCTACTTTGCAAAAATGCTACATTGCTTGTACGTCTTTTATATCTACGTTTGGTGATGATTGCAATTTAAAGTCTAGTTTGAACTTTTTTTTTTTTAAATTGTAATAGGTGTAATATCGTTTCAGTATTCAATTAAATGCTTGTTTTTAATCATGATAAGATTATAAAGTTACTACATAGGAGATATTCTCCGTATATAAACATATTACACATGTTGGTTTCACGGATTCAGGCTTTTTACTACTACACCTTACTCTCAAATAATGAATCAACATCCAGAAGGGTTTATGGATTTGCATAATCAAATTTGTAATAGCCATGAATATATACTTATATTTGTTAATGTAATTATATATTCATTATGCAATTCAGGATTATTTTTATCACATAACATGGCTTCTTGGAGTGCAATAAAGCCATGACTTATTTCTCGTAATACACTAATGTATTACAGATGCAAATGAATACCGAATCACTGTGTTTGTACACAGTAAAATATTTAATCCTAATTGTTTTCTTGCAATATCATATGATTATTTCAGACACCTTAAATGCTTATCCTTATTTGAATTCTTACTTTTTAAAATGCATGTTAGTAACTTTAAATTAAGTTTAAGGTATCGCATTGTTTGTAGGTCAAACGCGTTACAGCCTCGTAACGTAGCTGATGTCATGAAAACAACAACCCGACGTCATGATTTCTCATAATTTACAAAGTGCCGCTGTAAACAATGTAAATTGACAACATTAAAGTGAAACTGTCATGTCGTAGGTGTGTTATATGATACATAGAATCTTACATTCAAAACTGTGTATTTTTGACTTTAAAAAACTCGTTGGATACAACGATAGAATACTTGGTAGAGCCTCGCATCCTACCATGTTATCCAACTCATTTATTAAAATCAAGATTAATACACAGTCACTCATGTAAGATCCTCTATATATTCATTATGCACTGCACGATTATGTTATATTACATGTGTATCCGTCCTATTGTTTGAGAGACAAGCAATTCATGTCGATGGTTACATATACTAAAAGACAGTTAAATTGGATGCAACTACCATGATCCACATTCACGATATATGCTTCTATTTATATGTTGTTCAGCATAGTCTGCAAAAAGGAATCGTGTCTCAAAGAAAATTCATTAATTTATATTGGCAGTTGAGATTCCTGTAAGTAAAGGGAATATAGCGACATAGCCAAATGATCTCTTTTATTGAGACATCTGAAAAAATTGCAAAAATGTGAAAGAATTATGAAAATCGGATTATAAACAAAAAAGATATGACCATTAGAAGATTGTTCTAAAATTGATATGGAACCGCCATTTTGAAAAATATGACGTCATAGTTTCATATGATCATATATGAAATATTGATAAATATCATTTAAAAGCAAAGCAAATCACTGCAAACTAGTTCTATAAAGCACTATTGCCATTTGCTAATAGTTATACATACAGTTACTTTAATTGTTTCCGCTATAAATGAGTAAATTTTCATATTTATCAATATTCCATATATGGTCATTTAGAACTGTGATGTCATAGCTCTAAAAATGGCGGTTTCCATATCCGATTCAACAGAACCTTCAAACGATCATATCTTCTTTGTTTATCATCCTATTTTGATAATTCTTTCACCCTTTTCCAAGTTTTTCAGAACTCTCAATAATAACGATTGTTTGGTTGTGTCGCTATATTCCCTTTAAGAAAGATAATATCGTTTCAGTAAAATAATACAGTAATGGAGAATACACATATAGAATGAATGAATGGTGTTTTACGGCACGTCGACACATAAATAGGTCATATTGTGCGCAAAAACCGATGAATTATGAAATAATGAAGTAGTAATTAGAAATAGTGTAAACGTATAAAGATAAAATTATCTACAAATAAGGGATGACACGGTAGCAATATAATCTATGTATATATGTAAATCAACAAATGCCCGTCAACGGGCTTGTAAACAAGTTAATATATATAGGAAAATATTATGTAATAGATAGAGGATGGTTTCATTGAGTTGGTTCATTTAAACATCGAGATGGGCGTAGTCCATCGAGGTGTTTAAATTAACCAACGAGATGAAACCATACAGGTGGGAAGCAGAGTGGTTTTTAGCTCCGCCGTCCACTTATCATAGCAACACATGACAACGGAAAGTAGTACGTCATTTTCCGTCAACGTCAAAAAAAAGTGAAACAGCCGCCATTTTCTTTTTTTTTAAACGCGTAATCTGGAAGATTGTAACAAGTTTACATGATTAAAATTTTAGTTCCCATTTAAGATTCGTCATCTTCAGCTGTATTGACTTTTAGATGCTTTACTGCGCGAGAAAATTCGAGATTCACCCATTTAAAATTCCGAAGCGAGGGGAAGTAACTCGTAAGAGATGTCATTGTTAAAATGCGTTTAAAAATGGTAACACTTGTGTTCTTTTCTTATGAAATACAAGGAGATAATAAACATATGTTGTTTAAGCTTAAATAGTACAAAAATGCGGGTCTGGTCAGGGTAGGTGTCTCATTGGAATCTGGGGAAGTCGACCTTGAACTAGAAGTGTGTTCCATCACCCATGAACATTTGCTTCGCCTGCTGACACTGCTGTTTGCTTATTTCCAAGGTTAGGTTGCAGGTTAGACTGATAAATAGGGCATAACTCTGCCAAAATGAAAGTCAGAGGTATTGCACATGTGTAACAACATTCATTGAGATGAAGACGTGGGTGAAGTTTCATGAACACAATTAAAATACTTTTCAACTGATGGCTAAGGTTAGGTTGCAGGTTAAAGCAAGACGGACGGACGACGACGGACAAAGTGATCGATAAGTGTCTGCCATCCTAAGCAGTTGACACAAAAATAAGTGTTCAGTTCTCATATAAATATATCCGTCATGCGGATAATTTTTTATGCACTCTTCAACCCAATGAATTTTGCTTGACCAGGCTAGACCAGTGACATTTGCTTTATCATACGAGTACCGCTAAGTACAGCAAAACATATTTCGAGATGCTAATTTCAAATTCAGTGCTTGATATACACTTCAAGATTGCCATCATCGGCCCATGTGTCACTTTAATTACAAAAGATCTATTTCAAAAGCTTGAATAAACAATAAATAGATTAAAATGACCTTGTGTTCCCAAAAGGCAGTTTTTCAGTTTCAGATACATGACTGTACACAAATGGAAACTTTTTTTTACATACAATGTATATCCAACTTAACCAAAGAATAAATAATACAATATTTTATTTATGTTATATTTATAAACTAAACATCTATTAAATACAATAATGAAATTTACTTCACTTACCACAAAAAAATCAATGTCATATATGGCCTAAAATGTGTTAAAATGATGTAAAACACCAAAAGTTTTTTTGAATGTGAGCATCTACTGTCAATGTACGACATTGTATACATTTGGTGTTTTTTAACAGCTTTACATATTATATAGTCTCTGTGAGGTATAATTATGTTCAGTTTGGTTCTTTAAAAAAATAATGTCTGCTCAGTCCTCGGGATTGCCAAACTGGTCACCATCATGATCAGGCGAACACATCTCAAGCGAGATACGCAGTAACAAGTATACACTGTATCGCATAAGGCCGAAGAAAAATTAACCGCGTTTCTGATTTGGCCTAATTAATTGAATATATTTCCTGGAGTTTAGAATCTTGCGATCACAGTATTATCAACTTTTTTGGTTAAATCCACGTCTTTCAGGGTTGCATTGGTATTTGAACGAAGGGCATCTGGAAACCAGATGATGCGTCTCTGAAATGAACAAAACAAGTTGTTAAAAAGGATGGATTGGTGGTACAAAATATATAAGCCATATGATATATGCATGGAATTTCACATGAATCAATAGAGTGTCCTGTTATTTTTAAAGGGGTTTTAACTTGGGCTGTCGTATATACCGTATTTCCTCTAACAGTAGCACCCGAGCACTATGGAAAGTGCGAAGGTGGGGGGGGGGGGGGGGGGGGGGGGTGCTACTATTATGATACAAATTTTCAATATATTTCACCTCCTTCCCCCCGACTGTTTCCTTATTAAATTATTAAATTACTGTAGGCGATCTTTTACTGTTACACCGGTATTGACTTAACCTAAACATGACTGTACCGAGTATATTACTGTCATCACTCTGCATCTATATTATACACATTTCTGTCAAACTTGACAATTACAAAACGGGTTGGTTGCCTATGAATTAAATAATAATAAAAGATAAACTAAATAGTAAATTGAAAGGAACGAGATAAATAAAGCAGTAATTGTATTGATGATGATAGCGCTTTAAGGTTTATGTCATAGACCATACTGGTGTCGAAGGTAAAAAAATCCTGTAATCAAATCCATAAGCGGTAAAAACAGTGTTTTTTTTTAGGAACTTTTAATTTAATCAAATCCATTAGCGGTAAAAACATTGTATTGAAGACGGTAAGGTTTCTTAAACCAGGTGGGGGCTCTTCTAATAGAGGAAATACGGTATTAATATATAGGTAAATTGACATCACAGAGAAATGTGAAAGTTTTACCATCAACTTGTATGAGTTTTGAGTGATAAATAGAATCTCACAAAATCATCTATTATTTTTTAAACTCTTCAGTAAACATTAAACATTATTTGATACTCGACAAGCCGCGCATTGTATATTTTTGCCAACTCGTTTAATAAATCCGCACTCGATCATGGAAGATCAGCTATTATATCCGCCGAGAAATAAATATTTAATCATTATTCTCCCATCACTGCTAAAATCAACAAAATATTCTGAAGTATATAATTTTTTTAGGTCATACATAGATGAAATATTACATTTTTATATCGTGCCCGGCCTTCGAACAGTATAGGTTATTTAGAGCCGCCCCAGAGAGAGGAGAAGGATACATAGGAATCCGGGAACCGTGCCCTACTCTTATTATCGAATAGATTCCCGTTGTTCCTTAACGTGCTTGGAGGATACACTGATACACGGGACCGCCCGGTTTACGTCCCCATCCGAAGGACGAGGTTAAGGGAAAGTGTGTTTCCCAAGAACACATCGACGGAAAGGATGAGATATGAAATGCCTGTATATTATTCTCTATAATTATAGTATAACTGTGTAATTTATATATTATTACTAATTGCTGATATTATTGCACCAATCATATATTTAAACCTATGGTAGAATAACGAAGACAAATAATACATCTAAATTGTATTTAATTATATGCAAGCAGTTTTAAAGTGAAATTGATCATGTTGATACTGGACTAATAAACTGTGATACTAATGTTCGACAAAATCTTCAAGATTGCCATATGTCCCTTTAAAGTGTCCTTTTATTTGTAATTTAACTGGGGCAGTCTTTAATAATATCGCTGTAAAGTGACAACATCACAGAGAAACTTTCATGTTGTATCATGTGTATCCATTGTTTTATGTGATGGAATTTCACAATATCTCAAAAAAACAAACAAAAATGTAAAGTATCCCAATGAGCTGGGACACTGGGACAATTATACTTATAGTTAGGCACTCCTCTTTTTTTTTTAAAGTAGCTATCCCGCCAAATAACTACAAAATTGCACTAGAAAACCGTATATCGAAACTCTATCCATATAACAATGTATATGCGCTGATTAAAAGTATAGGTTTATTAATAGGTTTTTAGAATACCCGTGATTGAATATCCGTAAAATGATGGTATCTCGTAATTCGACACCCCAGTTCTGGGGTTTGGTCCAGCTGGTTAAAGCCGTTTATACTGTGTATGTATGAGTTTGGTTTCTCAAAATATGTAAGTTATATATATATATACTTCGTCATCAGTAGGTTTAGAAACAGTGTACATAATGTTTAAAATATTTGACTGTTGTTGGCGGGATGGCTACTTTAATGAGAATAATAAAAAAATCTACAAATCGGATTCTGCCACTCAAATGAATCTAATGTTTCTCAAGCTTATCAAGCTTATTAAAATCTTCATTTATAAAAACCACTTTAAAGAACCATAAAAATGTATTCCCGAATTTGGGGCGGCTCGAAATGTTAACATTTGCTAGTAAGATAGATCGAGTAGCTTATGTACATTTTTTGAATTCCACTCTCTGGGGTGGCTCGAAATATTGCCATATTATTAGCTTAATTGACCTATATCACAGGGGTCAAATATATTAAAGTTTATAGCTTTAGCTTACCCAGGACTAGGCTAAGTCTCAGAGCTGGAACTTGGAGATGCCACTTGACAGAAGGTGGCAGATGCCACTTGACAGAAGGTGGCAACATCTGCAAAGATCCCTGAAAGAAAATCAATTGTTTTTTATACATACATACATACGGTAGATGTGTTAATCCTTTACAGTACTGCTGTAGCTATATGCAAACTTCGGGCAGTGGAGGGGGGCGGGGGTGGTGCAAGGGCACCGATTTTGTGGGTGGGGAAGGTGAAGGGGAGGTGGCAATGCCAACGGTGCATTTCTGCTCTGCGGTCATAGAGGGGGTTTGGGGACAAGGCCAATTATTTTTGGGGAACAATGAAACATTGTCTGTTATTGGTAATATTTTTGGGGAACAAGGGAACATAATAATAAAAATAAATGGAAAAATATTTTTGGAGAACAAAGCAAAATATATTTGGGGAACATTGGGTCATATTTTCAGTGAACATAGACCCCACTGAAAATGTCTCATCATAGAAATAATACATCAGTGCTATATTATTATTAAATTTTAACGGATCGAGACACTAAACATGAACATGCACGAAATAAAACACATTTATGGGTCAGTACCGAGTGCTGTACATACCTTTCAACCTTTGTTTTTCCTATATGTCTATTCACCAAAGTTGTCGGTGTCCCTAATCGAGGCGAACGTGACATGACTCATGTGGTCTACATGACATGACCTTGACTCGGGCGTTGACAGTAGATGTTCTACAATTATGTGTTACATCATTCACCCATAACAATAGTTAACACATGGATAGGTCTGTCTTTTGCTCATTAAATCCTGGAATTGTGAAGTATTCACTTGCAATTATCCATAGTACATTTAACCGTAAATCAACACAACAAATTACTGCCGACTAGGCCTATAGTATAGTTGCGATTTTTAATAAGCGCCCAGAGCCGCTGATTTTTACCGTTAACATGCTCAAGGAAAGGCAGAAAAGTGTTTAAAGGTTGACTTACTGACATTTTATCCGGGGCAGGAAATAACTATATCCGGGAGTAGAAAATATTCATGTTTTACGTTTCTGTTATTGATTTTCAGTTTTGCTTATTAAGCTTGTAGCCGCCATTTTGAATAATGTGTGTTTTGAGTGAGAAAAAAGGGTGACCATCTTTCAAAACGGTCTCAAAAAATGGGTAGTCATGAATTTTGCCGAAATTTTCAGGAAAGGTAGTAGAGGTACTGATCTATCATTCCTGTTAATTTAAGCCAAATTGGTGACTACCCATTTTTTGTGACCGTTTTGAGAAATCGGCAATTTTGCAGTTTCAAAAAACTCAAAATGTCCGGTCTTCACATTTGAACAGCGATTTAGGCTATGCAAAATATGCCAGTAGTAGTAAAAACGAATGCTATGGGGATGTTTAACGTATAAAACTTACTTTGTTCATTGTCTGTGTTGTTTTTGCATTCAAAATTGGCTTAAGCTAACGTTTTTTAAAAGACAACTGCAATTTCCGCGTAACTGCACGTGAGTGCAAATTGGGACTACTTCGTGTTAAAACACTTGAAACTCAAAAGTGAGTTAAGAGGTGTGTGCGCGTGAAAAGCTTCAGCTGCTGCTGCACTGATACTCTATTTGTTTTGTAGCATGTATTCTAACTGTTATTCTCACTGTTATTCTCACAGTTATTCTGACAGGTCTTATTTCCAATAAACGATTTACACCTGTGTCTGAACAAAGAGAATTGCCTGTGACCATGCTACAAATTGATTTATAGTCTGATTTCTTTAAGGAAATCTAAAACAAGACTAACATCTATAGTATCAAATAACTCTTTCAAAGTATTAACTGTGTAGTATCTTTGTCGCATAGGACCAAAGTCTACACATATACAATATTTGGTTACCAAATAATACATTATTTAACTATTGTTTGGGGCGCTTGTTTCAGCCAAAATTGTTTTTAAACTATATTGACAAAATTCATATTGTACCAAAATAAGTTATATATCAGTGAAACAGACATTTTTAGTGGTAAATGAAAATACCTTACTTTTCAAAAGTGGTTGAGAAATAAAAAAAAATCATGCGTAGGATTGTCACAAATAAAGACACTTTATGCAATGAATTCATATAAACCTCATCCACTGACAGTGAGATTGAACCTAGGACTTTTGAATTCCTCACAAAAAACATAATACTCCGGGGCATTTTACAGAGCTGCTCTCAACCAAAGTCGAGAGCGCGCGCCTGTCTTACGTCAAAAACATCAAAAGGTGAGAACGGTCGGAATGATTATTAAATTATTTTTAAATATGAATTGTATAGTTGCACAACTATTGCTAGATAATTGATAAATACATTTACCTGTGGATTAATGTATTTGTTAAAAGTTTTCTACATCATCAAATAAAATCTTATTCTCGCTTTTCAAAGATATTGCAATGCGTGAATTGTAAATATCTATTGTTGTGTATTGATTTCGATTTAAATAAACATAAAAATGTTCATGAAACAAAACATGGCCGGGGAACTAAATGAAATAAAAGATGGTGAATTATTTTAGCCCAAAAAATGATTTATTTAGCAGTACTTTTGATTTTCCCTTTTTTTGGTGTTAAACATGAGAATGGACGCCATTTCAATAATGATTCAGTGCAGAAGATATCTTCTGTTCCATTGTATTCCCCGCTTCCGGTTAGGTATAATTTATAATTCGGTGTCGCATGTGAAGTAGTTTCGCTTCGATGAACAACTATAAAGTCGGAATACACGCCAGTTACCTAGCTTTCGTACAGGTAACATCGGCTTCTGAATATAATGTCATAACTAAAGATATTTGTCCCGAACGGGATTTGAACCAGGGACGCTGTGTTTTGTTTGTAGTAAATGAAGACAGATTACCACTAAACCACGGAATCGTTTTGGTATGGAATAATTATAGTGCACACACGCGCATACACATCCACTAAATAAAAACTCGAGATTATAGTTTTGAGACGTTATCTTAGTTTTAAATTGATAAAAACTAGAATTGCACCACGCATTGCTATTTACATGCGCATCATGATGGAATATATACATCTTGAAGGATGTTGACAAGTTATTTTGCATCATGATATATTTGTACAAAATATTCCAAGTTCTCACGATGTCGCTATAGTTCAATGGCAAGAATGTGGGACTGTATATTAGAAGGTCGCGTGATTGAGTCCCGAAAGAGGCTTACATTTCTTTTTTCTGTGAATCACAGTGCTATGTGTGTACATGTATGATGAGCACTGCCCTGTGAATCACAGTGCTATGTGTGTACATGTATGGTGAGCACTGCCCTGTGAATCACAGTGCTATGTGTGTACATGTATGATGAGCACTGCCCTGTGAATCACAGTGCTATGTGTGTACATGTATGATGAGCACTGCCCTGTGAATCACAGTGCTATGTGTGTACATGTATGATGAGCACTGCCCTGTGTCTTTAAAGTAAATGATGTCCTGTGTTAAATTTGATCTCTTAAATACACGATTTCGCCATGGGCTGGTGAACATAAAGTTACATGTAAAGACACACCTACAACGAAGAAAGCGATTTAAATACTGGATGTGCAGCTATAAGAACATGCTAAGGTGTATGCATATACGACCTATTAGGAACAGTTTCAATAAAAACTAGTTACTTGTGATTTTTGCTTCTGGTGGATTTTGTTTTCTTATTTTTGCTTGATAATGTCTCAATAAACTTCAGACCTGGTCTGATGAAAATGGTTTTAAATTTTCTAAATCTAAAACTAATTGTATGCATTTTTGTCAACTACGTAAACATCATGAAGACCCTCATCTAACACTGGATGGGTCACCAATACCAGTAGTGGATGAGACAAAATTCCTTGGTCTTATTTTCGACCGTAAATTACCGTTTATACCACACCTTAAATACTTGAAGGCCAAGTGCCATAAAGCTCTTAATTTACTTAAAGTTGTTGCAAACACTAACTGTGAGCGGATCGTAAAGTCCTCTTGCGACTTTACAGATCTCTTATCAGATCCAAGCTGGACTACGGCTCGATAGTATATGGATCCTAGTCGTACTTGCAGATGCTCGATCCTATACATAATCGAGGATTACGACTCGCATTAGGTGCCTTTCGTACATCACCAGCCAAAAGTCTATATGTTGAAGCTATTGAACCATCACTGTTTCAAAGACGGGACAAATTAGCCCTACAATACCCCATTAAATTAAAGTCTAACCCTTCAAACCCAACTTTCGATAATGTTTTTAATCCAAGTTATGAACCTCTTTTAGATCGAAAACCGAAGGCCATTCGATCATTTGGTCTTCGTATTAAACCAAAATAAAGAGACACTGAAATCGACCTAAATTTAATTGCCAAGTACAAAGTACCACAAATTCCACCGTGGACTTTGGAAACACCAACAATTATTTTTGATCTTTGTAATAGTAACAAATCCAGTACAGACCCTACTGTCTTTCAAAGCAAATTTAATGAAATTAAGTCGAAATACAGTAACTTTCAACATATATACACTGTTGGTTCTAAAGATGCTGAAGCAGCTGTTATTCACAAACACAGCATAAAAAGCCGCCTGTCTGACAAGGCCTCTATCTTTTCAGCTGAACTATATTCAGGAATCTGATGATGACCATTTTGTAATATTTTCTGATTCCCTTTCATCTCTTCAAGCACTGGGTAATATGAAACCTGATAACCCAGTTGTGCTTCAGCTTTTAGAAAAGTAATATTCTCTTATAGTTGATAATGTTATTATTTTCTGCTGGCTTCCAAGCCATGTAGGAATACGTGGTAATGATAGAGCTGATAGTGCTGCTAAAGGTTTACATATATCTAATACTAAATTACCTTATACTGATTTTAAAAGTTGAATTAACACATTTATTCGTATCTCTTGGCAAGCCTTTGGGATTTGCCAGTTAACAATAAACTCCATTCAATTAAACCATTACTTGGAGAATGGCGTTCTTCTAGTAGACTCATTCGTCGAGAAGAAGTTCTCTTAGCCCGGTGCAGGATAGGACATACAAGTTATACTCATTCATATTTATTACAAGCTGAGCAATTACCAGAATGTATACCCTGCTTTGCACCGTTAACGGTCAAACACATCTTATTGGAATGTGTAGACTTCGATCCTATGCGTCAAAGGTACTACAATGTTAATACTATGAAAGAGTTATTTGATACTATAGATTTTAGTCTTGTTTTAGATTTCTTAAAAGAGATCAGACTATATAAATCATTATAATGTGTTCTTATATATATTTACTTGTTTATATACCCGTTGACGGGCATTTATTGATTTACATACATAGTTTATATTACACCTTATCATCCCTTTTTTTTTTAATAGTTTTATCTTTATATATTGATATTAATTTTTAATTAATTCTTCATTTCTTCATTTTTTATCAATTTTTGCGCACAATATGACCTATTTATGTGTCGACGTGCCGTAAAACACCATTCATTCCATTCCATTGATACTTCCTATATAATAATTGCCTGAAGCAACAATATCAGAGTTCTATATGTTAGTTGTAGATTACATTTTATTATTATTATATTTTTTTCGTTCCACCTTCTCAACCCTTTTTTCTACTCCTTTCATTCGCTTACCCTCACTTCAGATGTGCCAAACGAAGAACCGATGAGTTTATGTCTACAGCGTTCCTTCTTTCAGTGAACGTCGGACTAACATCGTCACAAGAAAACAGTAAGATAATAACTACTCCTGAAGCAAATGTGAGGGCCGAGGAGGTGGATATATGTCGAATGGTGATGAAAGATAAGCAATGAATTAATGAAACATGATTTGGAGATATCAGCATCCAGCGGGGTTTGAACCCACGACTTTCCGCTTGTGGGCCCAGTGCTAGTGCCAGTTCTACTTGTTAAGTATTAGACAACCTTGCATTCTGCATCCTTTCATCCCTTGTTAAGTCAATTATCGTGGTTGTCTTTTATTCCATCTTGCCTTCTCGCATTCTGTTATTTATGTTCAATTATTTATTGATGCGCAATTTATACCAACAAATGTCAACACATTTCAGCTTAGGTATACGCAGACAGAATATAAATCAATACGATAAGAGCGTGTTTTATCTTAATGTCCAGTAATCAAACAAAAAGCGTTAATCTATTAATGTTCAAGGCAATTTCTTACTCATATTTCAAAATCGTGACAATAACATAGAAATAATGGCAGTGTTGTATATGCACCCCAGTACACCGACATGGAATGAAGCAGTTGGCAGCGATTGATACAGTCGGTAGGGTCCTGAACGCAATGTATGACTAAAGCAATATAAAAAGATCGGACATGGAAAGTAGAACTCAAGGAGGACAGTCAACCACAAAACACAGAAACAAACACGCAAACAGACAAACAAGAAGGCACAAGTAATAATAAATGCAAACGACATCACAAACACAAAAGGGTTATTAAGGTAATTATTTCAAGTATTTTTATTTTTTCCTTTAGCTAATACTCCTCACAAAGGGGCAAACTCCTTGATATACATACCTTAGTCACACATTGAGTTCTGGACACTACCGACTGTATCAATCGCTGCCAACTGCTTCATTATAACAGCTGTTATGTTATCTCTAGTTATCTCTAGTTGTGTAAAGTTTCAAGTAATTCTGTGTCCATTTAATATGATTTAGTTTTGTTTAGTTGTGAGTTTGAGCAGGAAATATGACTTATTAAATACTGATAAAGGTCATCTTATTGAGTCTGTTTATGGGCAGTAATGAAAGAAGCAACACTTCTCACGCCCACTAGCACCGGCTTAAGCGGTATTCTACTTCAAAGCCACCTATATTGGGCACGTTGGTCCCAAAGGAACAGTAATAGTAACACTACCGATTCGTAGCACGGGGAGACTTTTTACAGCCGCCACACTGCATTAAACGAACGCTAGTGTGAATGTTAACAAATACTGATAAAGGTGATCCTTTGGGAGCAACAAACACAATTAACAGAATAAGTTTGTTTGTAAAATCGGGGCCTGAATGTAACTGGAGCTATCATTGAATTTGATTAATAACCTAACCTGGTGATCTGTATGTAGCCTAAAGATAGGTACTGATTCTGTATTTTTATATGAATTAACAAAAGAACAAATTTAATGCAAATTATTTGAAGGTGATAAATACTCCCGCATTGGTGTCTAGTCGGACTAGGTATGGTATGACTTGCGTTAATATGGTGCTTGGAATAATCTGAAGTTTATGCTGAGCAGAGAAGAGGAATTGAATTGAATTGAATGTTGTTTAACGGCTCATCAAAACAGTATAGGTTGTTTAGAGCAGCCCCAGAGAGAGGGGAAGGGTACATAAGAATCCGGGAACCGAGCCCTACTCTTATTATCGAATAGATTCAAATGATTCTTTAAGGTGCTCGGAGGATAGACCGATACAAAGGACCGCCCGGTTTACGTCCCCATGCGACGGACGAGGCTAAGGGAAAGTGTCTTGCCCAAGAACGCGGAGAAGAGGAAAAGCAAAAGATAAAACAATTTTTCTTCTTAATGCAACGATTTCCAGATGTAGTTGCTGCACTGATGGCATCCATATCCAGATTCAAGCATCTTCTGAAGATGAATCAGCTTATGTCAACAGGAAAGGGTACCACAGTATCAACGTTCAGGCGGTTTGCGACGATGAAGGTATGTTTGTTTACATCACCCCACCCACTTGAACCCACTTGTAAAAAAAAAAGATTCTTACGAGTTACGTTTCCATTACATTCTTGCAGTACCGTTAGCATAACTGTAACAGTTCAGCCTCATCATTGTTTGCCACCTATGTATAAAATCGTGATTTTAACCTGTTTTAATTAAGGTCAATACCCTATTCAAATTCATTCAATGTTTTATTTTCTGCTTACATCACTGATAAAATATACCAAGTGAAGTAGTGAATAGTTTCTGTTCAGTGTGAAGTATAATTTGTATTGGTACAGACATATGATATTATGGATTTGAGGAAAAGATAGACGTAGGAAGGGAAAGGGTTTGGAGTGGGCCAGCTCCACCTGTATACCTTCAGAAAGGACGTCACAGACCCCCCTCCGCCTCCACCACACCCCACCCACACACACACCTACATTAAGTAAATTAAGATGAAAAACAAATAAGTATTTAGTTTATGTAACATGTTTAAGACACTAGTTTGTGTGAGTTTGGTCATGTTGAAACCCAACCATATCGTACACATTGCAATATCTTCTTGTATATCTATTAATAATATATAAAGAATGCTAGTCCCAACAAATAAATAGTACTATTGGACTTGTCCTATTAAATAACTGTTCTGTTCATTTATATTCTTTTCAAGAAAGTTCCCAGTTGGCCGGGATCCTCACATGATATCCATATATTTAAGACGTCAGGACTGAGACAAAAATTGAAACAGAATCACAGAACTTTGTCGAATGGGGTCATTCTTGGAGATAGTGGGTAAGTATGTGTAAACATCTTAAAATCCCTATTTCTGCAGATACAGGATATCCGGTTTGGGGTGGTGGGGGTGTGGGGAGTGGGAGGGCTGGAGTTTGGAAAAAAATAATTTAAAGTCGAGAAAAAAAAGTAACGCTATTTTTTCTTGAATTATTCACACTTTTCGTGAGGTGTCGCGGTGGGTGGGGTAGACACTTTACGGGAGGTGTGGGGTGGGTTGGGCGGTGGGGGAGGGGTAGCGCACCTTTAAAACAAACAGTTGAAATCCTGAAAAAAAGGGCTTTTTCACATGAATTTTCAAAAATTCTCAGATGGATTATATGTTCATGCCTGCTTGCTGTTGAGAATGATTTTAAAACAAACAGTTGGAAACATAAAATAAAGAGGCTTTTTCACATGAATTTTCATAAATTCTCAGATGGATTATTAGGCCTTGAGCCAGGACTCAAAATTTTCGATATTGTTACCAACTCAAGGGACAACTTCTACCATCACTTTTTGAAAAGAACAATGTATGTAGATTACATTTTTCCATGATAGCAATCTGGAACAGGTAGCTTATATAAAAAAAATCGAATATTAATATATATCATTGTAGCGCTTTCATCTAATTGCTTGATGTTCATTTTTGCATGTCATGCTTGTGTGAATAATTATTGAGGTAATTTTTAAACGATGCAATTAAGGTTACAATTCATTTAGTTATATAAGGAGCAAATAAGCTCTGTTTAGCATAGAATTCTGTTTAAAATCTCCAGTTTGCTTCAAATTGTAAATCAGTTTACCCCACCCACTATTGACACATTGTTTATTCATTCAGTTTAATCACTATTGTTTACATTATATGTGTAAACTTATAAGAATCACTAATTTACATCCTTTCTATGATGATTTAAATGATAGTATTATATGAAGTAGGGATTCAGGAAAATATGTAGTATGCAACGTTCAAGTGTTCATGGCATTGCATATATTTGTTCGAAGTGGAAGTATAAGCCTTCCTCACAGTAACTGCAACACCCATATTAATAAAATGTTCTGATAGAGACATGTATTGCACAAACGAAAGTCCAAAGGAATTAAAAAATGTGCGGTTTTACTCTTTTCATAACATACATTTAATTTATTCTTGTTTGTTTGTTTTAGGTGTATGCGCTATTTCAATACTTATTATGATTAAACATTTGGATTATGTATTACATATAAAGACATGAATTAAAGGTAAATTATAAAATAAATAAAGTAATAAATCAAATAGAATCGACGAAGAAAAAGTTTAAGGGAAAAGCCAGACCACTGTACAAACTAACCACTTACCATGGCAACTAGTCGTTAGTATAGGTGCAGTTGTTACAAGAGCACCTGCTTAAGATATGTATCTTAATTATATAGGTTTATATATTTGATTTATAGTATTGAATTAACCTAGGATTGGGACTGTTAGCAAGTATCAAATCTTTATTTGCGCACGCAAGTGCAACTTGAATAACAGGTGTCGAAAAAGAAGGTTTATTGCTAATGAAGGGGTAACAATGCCAACAATGACAAAGAAATGTATTGCTTTTAACTGGTCATCATTGATCTCAGTATGAGTATTTTCTCCACAATGTTTTGTGAAAATGCATAGCTTTACCCTTTATTTTTGTTGGTGAGACTTTTCAACATGCACTTTTAAAGAAACAGAATTGAATGTTGTTTAATGGTTCATCAACACATATAAGGTTATTTAGAGCCACCTCAGAGAGAGAGAGTGGGAAGGACACATAGGAATCTAGGAACCTGCCCCATCAGATGGATGAGGGAAAGGGCAAGTGTCTTGCTCAAGAACACACCGACGAAATTCACTGGCGCCGGTGAGGTTTGAACCAGTGCACTCTGGATGTCATGACGTTAGTGCTATCCACCGCATCAGCAGGCTGTATTGGCTCAAACATGGTTACTGCATTAAGATACATACAACTAAAATGTTAAAACGTCATGAAGTTTATATCCATGAAGCTGGGTTCACAACGGTCAATCTTATCTAGGAAGTTGGCTTCATGTATGTCGAGTTGCAATATGCCTGCAAAAATGAGATATAGGGTCCTATAGAGACCACAGCGTCCAAACGCAATGGCATCGTAGGTCCTCACTGTACTACAAACAAGGAGCAATATTTAATTAATTATTCAATGAAAAGACAAAATACAACAGAAAGGGTGGTGAAGACAGGGTTACCGACTTGGAACGGTTAGTAGGCAATAAGGCCTACAGGTTAGCTTGAATCGATTTTATGTGTACACAATCCTCGCTATTATCCTGTCTTCAGCGCCCATATAGACAAAAAAGTGTAAACAAAACTACATTCCATCAAAAAGAATTCTCTAACAATAAAGTCCACATCCAGAGAAACTAACAAAAGAAACACTAAGATGTTGTTGTAAAGCTATATAAAATACAAAATAAGAAACATCTCAGGATGTATCAAGAATTGTACTGAACAACCACAGCAGTTGCAGCCAAAGAGAAAACCAATCTAGGGTACGACCAGTAAACACGAGGGACGAAAGCTCATGCACCTACCTCCCTTGGTCGGGGTTTCATTAGGTGCAATCATAGAGTCCCAAAAGGTTGTACAGTCATCGCACAAGGGAAACGTGAAGCTTAGTGGCTGACTGTAGGGGGTCAATCACTAAACATGCAGTGCGTTGTGATACTAAAGGGTCATACCCTTTTCTGATGAACTTCCTGATTAATTTTGTAAAGTTGTCAGGAAACCCGCCAGATCCCTTAACTTCCGAAGTTTATAGACCACATCTCTATAAAATAAGGGTTGTGATATTCCTAGTCGCAGAAGTGTTTTAAGGTTGGTGTTGTACTTCTCCAGTGCAACCCTTATATATGCCCAGCTCATTTATGTTTTAATAATTTTGGCAGTTAAGGCTTTTGGATAATAAAATGCAGTTAAGAATACTCAGTACAGATTATCTTATTTAAATAATATTACTTGATATTATAATATAGCATAACATATAAGATAACACATTGTGTAGACAATTACATATAAGGATCGGTACCCAGAGTATCGTTACTACTTCAGAAAAACCAGCTCTTGAGAAATGAAAAGAAGACTGGCAAATGAAATTATTTCACCCAGCTAAATGTACAGTTATCAGAGCCCACAACAATCAACACATCCTATCAACTACATGGCCACACACTTGAAGTAGTCGACAGTAACTTTTAACGAAGACCTCACAAGGAAGCACCACGTCAATTCTACAGTAGCCAAGGCCAACAGGACCATGGGGTCCGTAAGACGTAAAAAGATGGTACAGGACCTGAAGTGGGAATCCCTACAATACATCAGCCTACTAACTAAGCTGTTTAAGATCCAATATGGACTAGTGGATGTAACCACAAACCTAATAATGCCAAACAACAAGCATATCAGAGGTCCCTGGCGACTACATCAACCTACTATCCGAAGGATATATACAAAAACTGCTTTTACCCACGGACAATCAGGAATCTTCTTCCAACTCAATCCACCGACACTAACACTGTAGAGGCATTCATAACCAGGCTTGTAAGTGAGAACGTGTCGATTCTTACAGAAGGCGGAAGGTAAGTAGTCCTGGTTCTACCCAGGAATAAGTGGGTGGTCTGCCTCCACCACAAACAAATCGACCGTCATACATAGCCTAAGATGTGTTGACAAATGACGTTAAACACCACAAACAAATCTTTATCAACTAAATCACCACTATATTTGAATAATTTTCATTGTAACATAGCGACAGAGAAGATCATCTGTGTTTATTGGGCTAGCGCAGTTTTAACAACAGAGTACATCACATTCTGAGAATACAACCCTTTAATTGAAAGAAGAAGACGAAGTTCACACTTAATGAACACGGTCAGTCAAATTTACAGATTTATACTCTATAAGCTATGTCTGACATATCGGTGCTAACTACTGAAAAGTGCAAATTTGTATTACAAACACATAAACATGAACAGTATAAACGTATAATGACTTCTTTTTTTGCCATGAGTTGACAATGCAGTGGTCTCCTTTGTGATTTTAGTTCATGAATTTGTTCAATATGCGATTTGTTAACATCCTTAAATAGACATTTACTTAAGTGTTTTAATTATTTAAGTCTTTATAATGTAATACATTATCGAAAATCCCATTCTAATCAATAATTGCAGTTAACTTATAACTACATTTGAACTACAAGCCATAAACACTAGACCCACTGGCCTTGTCCCAAAGTGCTCTCATGTTCTTTAATAACAACAGTATTTTTACAATTTTACTTTCATCCAACCACCAATGTTCTATTATTAGTACTTTTGATACTTCCCTTGATCAAAATATCTCCATTTATTTTATTTTATTTGTTTAGCCTTACTCATTGTTTTTATTAGCTTTGGAGTTGCTTTATACTTTATCCTGCAGTATTGATTTTAGATTTTAGGTTTTGAGGTAGGGTTTGTGTTATCTTTTTCACATTTTTACTCTCTCTTCATAACTAAATGTCAGGGTACAGTTTTACCCTCATCCAACCAGATATGTTCTTTTATTAGTATCACATTTGGCTCCAGAGTGTCTATTCAAAATAACCAGTTTCTGCAACACGGCCAAACGATAAGTTTTTTTTTTCAAAGAGTTTTATTTAATTAGTGTTTTTTTGTTTCGTATTTGTTATTTTCGTGTTTGTGTACCCCTGATGAAGGCGTAACGCCGAAAGCGCATGGGTTTTTATAAACTGTAGCACTGTATAAATGTTATATATATATATATATATATATATATATATATATATATATATATATACATATATGAGGGCCGAGTTGACTATGGGCCGAGTTGACTAATTATTTTACAGGGGGGCCGAGTTGACTTTTTTGGGGGGTGGGGGGGGGCGTGTTGACCAAATAGGGGCCCAGTTGACCAGGGGACCAGGGGCCGAGCTGATAATTTAGCTCTCCAGGGCATAGAATTGTGTTGCTACTGTGACCATACGCCGCTGGACATGGAATAATAAAATAAGTAGCATGTCCACCTCCATATGCATGCCATCTTCGGGATGGTTAACATTCTGTACTATGGATTTTATGAATATTGAGTTCTGCTCAACCCGGGGCTAGCGGGCGTCTCAATCTAACCAAAACTGCAATATTTCGTATTTATCATGTTCGGCCGTTTCCAAAGGTCCACTCTCATTCTCTTTTTATAGACCAAACTGTTCCATTAAAGAAACTAACCCAACAAATAAAGGCACAATTACACAACAAAAACGTTTATCAATTGAAAACTGTATCTAGTTGTTCAGATCATATAATAATATATGTGTCGATTAAAAGTGTATGTATATTCGCGGGTTCTTAAAATACCCGTTGTTGAATATGCGTAAAATGTAACTCCTAATTCGACGCTCCAGTTTTGGTGTTTGGCCAGACTGGTTAAAACCCTTTATATTGTGTCTATATAGTTTGGATTCTCGAAATATGTTATATATATATACCTCAACATCAATAGGTTTAAGAACGGTGTACATAATGTTGTAATATGTGGCTGTTGCTGGCGGGATAGCTACTTTAACAATAATAAAAACGCACCATATTAGGGCAGAATTAAGTGCATAATATGCACATTCAATTTGAAACTGAAACATATTCTGATGGTTTTATTGCTATTTGGATAAACCGATCATTCTCCAATGTGCTCAAAGACATTTTAAGATTTTGACATGTTATATAGCTTTGTACAACGCTATATAACATGTCAAAATCGTTAAAAGGATACACAGCTATATAACATGTCGAAATCCTTAAAAGGCTTGTCAGAGAATGCTCGAATTAGTATTTGGATTGATACCCATAAAGTTGCAAAGTTTGTATTTATCCATTCCTTACACCATTGTCAGGTGGAAATGAAGCGTAGGAAAGTTTGCCGAATTGCCATTGCATATGCCATACTGCACAACAGTTGCCACTGCATATGCCATACTGCACAACAGTTGCCACTGCATATGCCATACTGCACAACAGTTGCCACTGCATATGCCATACTGCACAACAGTGCGCTGATTGTAAGGGAGCCCGATGTTGATGAGGATGAATATGACGATGAGATCGACGAGGAAGACTATGAAGGGAACAGGCGCGATGGAATGGATATCCGGGACCATATTGTAAACGCATATGTTTCATAAAGTGTCTCACCTCTATTAAGTGTCACATAGGCGAGCGGTAGCTAGCATATATCACTACCGTTCATGAACAGTCTCAATCAAACCGAGACTGCAATATTTCGTATATGAGTCGTGTTCGACCGTTTCCAAAGGTCCACTCTCATACTTTTTACTATGTAAACATATATATTGAGGCTTGTCATAGTACGTATTGTGACATGCATCCAGCATTGTGTTAACATACTTCTTTTGTAGAAATGGATATACTATTATAAAGCAGTTACATTTTTTCACCCACCAAATTGTGTAAATTTTCACGTACACGTCAATAAAATTTGCATAGCAGTTGTACTGGGAAGGGACGTAACTGAATTAATGTTGAACTTGTGACCCCTACCATTTAGCATACATTTTGAAAAACTGCAATAAAACATGTTGAAACCTTCACAGCCAGTTTGTGGTTATGTTTGAATGTATGATCATTTTCGCATTTCTGATTACTAGTATGAACTGACAATGTTAATTATATCCATTAAGTATATTTACTTTATCATGTATTATAGCTGGTTATAATTATATATTATATTTAGATAACACCATATCCTGTTTTCTTTACAACCCACCCTATTTGAAACTATGACGTACAGGCTGTGGTATTCCACAACGCCCAAAGCCAACGTTCACAGAATGGAAACTTACTGAGTTTATACAATAAGGACCATCATCACATTGACGGTCATGTTAAAGTGTTGATTCGTACGGATGGCGGGAGACATAGAACAAGCTCAACTCGGAGGAAAACGGGTGATAAACACGTGTAATATCAAGCTAGAAACACGTTTCATTTCAAGCGCATCCGTGACCGAGGAACAAGTGAGAAAGTTTGGCGGAAGGTATACAGTACTGGTTCTACCCAGGAAAACGTAGGTTTGGTGGTCTCCCTCAACCACAAAAATACACCATCATATACTGAACAAACTAGAGGTCTAAATGGTCCTGAATCGCTTACCTCATGGTCTTCGCAAAGATAAAAAACATGTCAATCATGCTTATGATTTCATACCCGGAAATAATGTATGGTCTGATAAAAGTTTTGGCAAAATGATTTGTTTCCCATTTAGTTGTACATATCAGTTTGCTAGTATTATTTGAGCTATAAAATTATTTTTTTGTGAGTGATGAGGCAAAACTAGTCATGTGGAATGACCAATCCCATTTGGTAGTGTTTATAAGACTATACATCACACATATATCATGATACAAAATACATACAAAGTTAAATATATCAGTAATTTTATTCAAAATGTACTTTTCTTTATTTAAAAAACTATAGCTTCACTGGGACAAGAAAGGAAGTGCAGAAAATAGCTCTTGTGCCGAGATGATGTCATTATTACATCCAATCTCTGTAACAATTTAATTTGCAGCTGTAGTTTTTGTTTTTCTAACTCCTGTTTTTCAATTTCGCCTCCAAAGTATCTCTTTTGCACTGCTGCCAACTTCTCGTGTAACTCTTTTCAACGGTGTTTCTGCTGATTTCCTGGAAAACAAATTATATTAGTTCAATATTGTTTAACGCATCGGTACGCCTACAATTTATTGTCTGGCCAGAAGTCACTTTTCGATTATATAACTCTTGTTTTTCGTTTTGCTTTCAAATTTACACCATTTGATGGATCTAAATTAATTAGGCTCTCTAAATTAAGTTTCGGAGTTTTCTCAAATGTAGTGACTTAAACTGAGATCCAGGAATTTTCGTCAAGCGGGGTGTGGCAATTAACTCTTAATTTTAACGAAGCTAGAGTTATGGTTCTTGCACTCTGCAATTCCTGTCATTGCCTTTAAAGGGGCACGCGGCAATATTAAAGCATTATCAAATGTTAAAAATAGCGTCTCAGTTCATTTATCCAGTATCATTTTGACTTTAAACCTGATAGCATATAATTAAATACAATTTTGAGTTTCCTTGTTTTCGTCTTATTCAACCATAGGTCTAAATATATTATTGGTGAAAAAAATAATCAACAGTTAACAGCATGCAAAAGCAAGTTATGTAGAAAAAACTGACGGGACGCCGTGAGTCTTTAAAAAATCAGGATTGCCATGTGTCCCTTTAAACATTGTGTGATGTTTCATTGCAGTTCCATTGAGGATTTCTTTTTTAGGGTTGCGAGTAACAAAACACACGCGTTGTTACCCTTCTCGCCTCTCACCGCTGCGGGTGTTCGAATCCAACTGGAAGCTGGATTTGTAAGTGAGTAGGTGTCGATTCTTACGGTTGACGGAAGGTGTACAGTACTGGCTCTTATACCCAGGAAAAGTGGGTGGCCTGCCTCCACCACAAAAAAATCGACAGTCATGTGTAACCTTACATGTGTGAAAAATGACGTAAAACGCCATACAAATAAACAAACAAACACATGCAAGTTATTAAATTATTCAATTTTATTTGTATTTCGTCATCAATGACAAATGAATGATGCTTACTGTGCTGTATATGACGTTAATTTCACCATAATGTATGATCCACCATTTACAAAATATAATGAACGAATTAATGAAAGGTGGTACTTCCCGTAAAACATATTAGATTATATTGGGACAGCGACCTAAGAGAGTTTTTTTTCATTCCGATATGCCCATGTAATGGGCGACAAACGCGGGGCAGTGATTCAGTCGCTTCTTGTATATTAGGAATTATTTTTTGTAACTCCAACCTCGTTTTTTCTTACTCGATACTTAACCAAAAGTTCGAGTTATGTTCAGGATAAAAATTCCGATGGACAGTCGGACGGACAGGCAAAGTGGTGACTTTATACTCTCCCTTTGTACAATAAAAAAACTCTTAAATAATGCAACCTGACCACCCGGTTTACGCCCCCATCAGACGGTTGTAGCTAAGGGATAGTGACTTGCTCATCGAGCACATCAAACAAAATCAGTGACACCGGTAAAGCTTGAACTGGGTCCTCTGGTTTCAAGTCAAGGTCATGTTTTTATTGATTAATTGACATATGTATCATGCTTTATCAATTATCCAATGCAGAGTTATGCCTCTTTTCATAAACTTAACAATTTAAAACAAAATTCTGCTCCATAATTCATGAAGGAATGCACTCTTTGTCTTCAAACTGTATAGTTATATTATACTTTATAACATGAAAGCAAACGGAAGGCGACAACAGTGTTGAGAATATTCACTCCACCCACTATCTCAGAGTATTTGTTCAATAGAATCTTGATCATATACGACGCTTGCTTTTTTAAAGACAAAGGGAAAATTAAAAAAAACAAGCGTCGCAGATGATCATGACTATTCAAATCAACTGCAGCAGACGGTGGTTTGAATATTCTAAACTGACGAGTTCTCGTCAAATACAGCAATTTTAAAAAAAGTAAGCGTTATATTTATGTTTAATACTTGTTTCGTTGTTGAAATCCCCTCGGACTGAATTGATTGACACTGGTACATTCGGGGAATCGCCACCAATAGCGATGAAAATGTGCTTTATTTTTTTCTACAGTCATGCATACCTAATTTGAAATCGCGTTTGTCGAAGCATTTTGACTTGTCACAGAAAAACGGTTTGATCGAATTGTTTTCGATTTTCGGTTTCGAGAACGACACACATCTGCGATTCCATCCAGCCCAGATTTGTGGATAATTCTTGGCCAGTGAAATAATTGATGAAAACAATTAGGTATCAAATGTAGATCAGAGAAAGCTTCCAACTTTGTCTATAACTACGATACTATGGGACATTTGTTTCAGGAAAACTTAAAATATGTTTGTTTTCAACAAATAACAGGAAAACCTTCTTTCTTTTTTTTTTTATTATTTTTTCTATTTTTTTTTATTTCTTTTTTTAATTTTAGTTCCCAACACCGATACAGCCAACTTAGATCTAAATGGGATTATAGAAAAGTGGACAATAACCCCTTTAAGATCAAAATTCATTATTACATGGATTTATTTATTTCTGATTGCTTGTGATCATTTTTATTTGTTTGAATCATAATCTGCAACCAGTTCTAAACGTTTCTTCAAGTTTAAAAAATAAATATGCCTGGTTAAGATCGTCATGTGTCCCTTTAAACTGACACACAGGATCTATACTTTACTTTTTGGTCGAGTTTGCTTGCTGACTCAGATTATGTCTCTTGCTATTGTATTTTTCAATATAACTTTTCGTGAAATACGAGTATTTGTAAAGATTAATCAATTCAAACTTGCCTCAACTTTTGTTAATTATTTAGATGACATGGCAAAATCTGATGAATGAAGTTTGTTTTGTGGATATTCGTCATGGATAAATTCACCATAAATGTAGTGGAAAAGTTACTTGTTAGGGGAAACCATGTACTGTACATAGGTAAGTTTCTCATATTTTATTGATTGCGACAACAGCAGAACTTCACACCTTGTTACTATAAATAGACACACTTATCTGACGGCAGACGACTTCTCAATATTGTTTATATGCGCAAATCTATGCTGTTTAAAGAAGACGGAACATCATATTAGTGCATTAGCAACTTCTCATAATCTTACTCAGTTGTTATGTTTGGAATTAATTTTTAAATAAAAAAAAAAGAACTAAAAGGGAAAATGCAGGTAATCCCCATCAAATTAAAATATTCAAAATAAAATAAAATTGCGGCTTACCTAACTCATAACTGTCTAGTCCTCCTGCAATTCCAGAAAATAAGGCGGTTCCTCCCATAACATTTACTATCTAGTCTGTTGTTCACTTAGGCATATTTTCTTAGGTCCTCCACCAGTCGTTCTCTGATCTAACTTTTCTTCTGTAATGGCCTCCTTGGCCTCTCTCTTTAAGTTCTGCCATTTGTTTGAGCAATCATTGGCAGTCCTGGTACATACCCCCAGTGCACTGACCTCACTGGCAATTTCCTCCGTTAAGTCATTTTTCATTTTTTTAGTTGTAACTGAACTGAACTTGGAGTAGTCAGTTTAAGATGTTCTTCCTTTGTCACCATTTCTTCTAATTTTAGAACCCCATCCCTACTAAAATTAGGATTTATCTTTCTTTTTTTGTTCAAAGTTACTAAGTTAACTCGTCTGCCATTTTTATTTACACTGGAAGTAGTGAGTAAGAGAAGTGCATTCTGGGAAATACATAGTAACCCAATGTTAACACTAGTGTTAAAACTTAACGCTGTCGTTAAGTTGTAAAAGTATTGCTTAAGGCTAGAATTAACTTTTAACACCAGCGTAATTTAATTCCAGCGTTAAAAGAAATTGAACAACACATTTTTAACGTAGCGTTATCTTACGCTTACCTTAACATAGTGTTACATTTAACATTTCTTTGAACAACTGGCCCGTGAAGTCTTATTTAAACATTAATGGAGTGTAACATTATGAAGTCTTATAATTAGTGGATTGTGAACTTATATGGTTTTCATTAAGTATTTTCACATCATACCAACATGGAAAATCAAAAGCAACCATGCAACCATTATCTGTTAAATAAATCAAAGTGAATCCTATATAACCTTGTTTGTTGGGGCTATAGATATGTGGAAAAATGATAAATAGGGTCCTATAGAAACCACAGCGTCAAAACGCAATGGCATCGTAGGTCCGCACTGTACTGTATACAAGGACCAATATGTAATTAATTATACAATGACAAAATAAGGCCTAGGTTAGCTTGAATCGGTTTTATGTGTACACAATCTTCGCTATTATCCTGTCTTCAGCGCCCAAATAGACAAGACAATGTAAACAAAACTAAATCCCATCAAAAGGAATTCTCTAAAGTCCACATCCAGAAAAAAAAATAACAAAAGAAACACTAAGATGATGTTGTAAAACTATATACAATATAAAATAAAAAAACAACATCTCAGGATGTATCCAGAATTGTACTGAACAACCACACCAGTTGCTGCCAAAGAGAAAACCAATATAGGGTACGACCAGAAACCCCGAGGGACGAAAGCTTATGCACCTACCTCCCGTTGTTGGGGGTATTACAACGCACTGCGTGTTTAGTGATTGACCCCTCTGCAGTCAGTCACTACGCTTCACTTTTCCCTTGTACGAGGATTGGACAACCTCTTGGGACTCTATGATTGCACCTACCACCCTCGGTTGGGGATTTGGGGTTTCAGTAGGTGCAATCATAGAGTCCCAAGAGGTTTTCCAGTCATCGCACAAGGGAAAGGTGAAGTGTAGTGACTGACTGTAAAGGGGTCAATCACTAAACACGAAGTGCGTTATAATACTAAAGGGTCGTACCATTTTCTGACAAACTTCCTGATTAATTTTGTAAAGTGGTTTCCATAAAATAAGGGTTGTGATATTCCTAGTCGCAGAAGAGTTTTAAGGTTGGTGTTGTAATTCTTTAGTAGGTTTTCGTTACGGCGGTAGAATTTTGTGATAACGAAATCCCTGGTGAAGAAGCTTACTTGTAATAACTTGATTTCAATCTTTGAAGTCTATAACATCATTACAAGCTCTAGCAAGACGAATGAGCTGGAGGATATAAACCCCCCGTATGATGTAGCACGAGGTACATCCTCATCCAGGTGTGGATAGTTAACGATGTTAAAGTTGAAGTCATCTCTCTTATTATAGATTTTAGTACGTATAAAATCATTAGATATCGAGAGATGAAGATCGAGGAATGCTGCTTCAGTATCCGAATTGTTGGATTTATTCAACGTGAGCTCTGGTGGATAAATGTTAGTAACCATATGAGTAAATCAATGTGCTGAACGCACTGATGGACTAGGGGCTTTGGAAATTAAACAGTTATGTTGAGTGTACATGGTATAAGTGCATTTATGAACATTGTATGCACTGACCTGTTGACAAAACTGGCGGAAAGCGTCTTCTTGAGATCGAAGGGATCAGATTGTAATTATTAAATTCCGACGCTTGATCCGGATAGAAATATGGGCCGTATGACTTATCCTTTTTGGAAAAATACATCTAATTTTATTATTGTTTACATATGTTTTTATTGTGGTATGTATTCCATCATTTATTAATTCGGAGCAACATTATTGATATCTGTACAAAGTCGGATTCGAAAAAAATCTTCTCAACTCGATTAATAGTGATCGCGGGTCATGAAATCAACGCGTGATCAGTTCAATCTATTGCGTCTGAAATGCCGCTTCTACAGCGTAGTAATACAATTTGTAAATTCTGCAATTATAACATTTTGACGAAGACTTTCTTTAAGATTGTCTCCATTAGGTGACGTATGTTCCATTTTCCCGCTGATATCGCAAATGTTTACCTCTATTCTTTTTTGCTGAAAAATAACTACTTTTGCTCGGAAGCAGTGGTCCTTTCGACATTAATATGCAAATGAGCTACTTTAGCCCAAGTTTGCAAAGCTGGATGTACGGGGTCCAAACGGGGTTGATAATATTTCGAGATAAAATATATCATCTTGTTTCTTGTCTTAGTAGAAAAAAGTATAGGCCAAAACATCACATTCTTCAATTTTCTTTCCATTTCCCACAGCTTATTTGCGATTTAGATGGTATTTGTCTGATCCGGAGAACTATTTCTTCTCTACACAAGGTCAGGGCCCCTATGAATATACATACAGTGAGTGGGACATATTGAGTATGTCATCTAGATACAGAGATGTATTATTAAACGCATCAATAACTTCACTCTGGCTAGCAGGTGGCAACTCAACATAAAATCTCTTTCATAGCAATACAAAAACAAATCTGCGACAAATGTCGCACAGTTAGTATCCATAGGAATACCAACAACCTGGCGGTAAACAGTCTTACCGTATCTTATATCCTGAATTGTCTTCTTCATTAAAACATTTGACAAATAACCGCAACCCCGGCAGTAGTGGATTTACAAGGTATTTTGGAGACAACTAGGCCACTTTTTTTCTCAGGGCCTTAATTATAGTTACGAAATAGGAGAGTTATTTATAAAGAACTACAGACCTATTTCTCTTTTAAATACTGTATATACACATATACCAGGATTACTTCTACATGTTGATTTTGAAAAAGCCTTTGATTCTTTGTCATGGTCCTTTATACAAAAGGTATAGATGTTCTTTAATTTTGTTCCATCAATACAAGCATGGTTAACTCTGTTTTATAAAAAATCTCAGCTGTCTGTTAATCAAGGAGATAATTTGTCATCCTTGTTCAGTATTGCACGCGGCTATAGGTAATGCGATCCCCTGACCCTTATGTATTTATTTTATGCGCGGAAATATTAGCCATAAAAATTAGGCATAATAAAAAGATACAAGGTATTTATTAAAATAAACAAGAAAGAATACAAGTTAACACAATTTACCGGTGACACAACTTCATTTTTAGATGGGTCAAAAACCTCATTGAATGACATATTAAGTGAGCTGGATTTCTTTGCAAATATTCTGGATTAAAAGTTAACTTTGCAAAAACGCAGTTGGTTTTGTTTAGGCTCAGTTAAATATAGCACGCATCAATAAAAACTAAATGGAAACTGACATGGGGAAATTCTAGCTTTAAAACTGTTAGGAATTATATTCGACACAGATATTACACATATGAATGACTTGAATTACAGTGACAAAATAATAGCTTTGAGGAAACCAATAAGTAGTTGGCAACGTAGATACCTGACTCCCATTGGTAGAATTACAATTATAACGTCACATTGTGTTTTAAATTCCTATGGCAAGGTATCTCAGAATTAAAACCTCTGTATTATGTATTTGGATATTCCTTTGTGATCATAGTCGCGTGCATTCAAAATGGCGGCCGGATTTTCGGTGAACAATGGAAATATGTTTTCCGCATTGTGTGGTAACGGACATGAATTACAAAGTGATGACGAATTTGAGCTGTTCCACAAACGCAAAAGGCGCAACACTAGCGGTAAATGTATTCCTACTTCAAACACTCCGCAATCTTCCGACAGTACATTGTCTCTCATATTGGATGAACTGAAAACAATCAAAACGGGTCAAGCAGCTACCCAAGAGCTTGTATCATTGTCGCATGGTTATCTTTAATCTGCCTGCAGTAAAATTAACCAGGTAACTGCTGTAACCAATCATCAAACTAAAGTATTACGGCTGCTAGCGTATAAATCGATTGACTTAGAGGCTAGAAGTAGGCGAAATAATCTCATTTTTTGAGGTTTATTTGAAACGCATAATAAAAACTGCTCAGACATCATACGAGATTTCATTGAACATCGCCTTGGTATTGATGAGCATGACATCTATATAGCAAGAGCGCATAGGCTAGGGTCATGGCGTCAAGGTTTTCGTAAACGCCCTATTATAGTGAACCTCAGAGATTTTGGCGACCTTGAAATTATCTTGCACAAAGCACACATGCTGAAAGGTTCCCAGTACTCTATTGATCGTGATCTACCTAAGGAGATTAGTGAGGCCAGAAAACGTATGTGGCCAAAGTTCAAGTCACTAAAGGTCGACAATCCCAGGTCAAAGGTTCAAATAGTGTACCCGGCTAAGCTTATATGTGACAGAACAGTTATTCAAGATGAGTTTCCCGACTGGAACAATGTCATGTCACAAAGTAGGGTAATTGACATCTCACTTATATCCGATGATCTTGAAATTGCTTCCCCCTCAGAGTGCCCCAAGTCAGTCGCTCACTCCAACACAGGCGTACGAGTAACGGTGTACCGAGTGAGCAATATTCGGAAGCGGCGAATGACATGGATATCGTCAGTGAGATTATTGATTTCTCTTCAATAGTGCGTGGCGAAGTTTCCGCTCAATCCGTGCAATCAAATGAAAATATTTTGAATAGCCAGCAAATACCTCCCTCAGTTTCAAAAAACAATACAGGGGTCGTGCCTGTGAATAGAAATGAGAAATCGGCTGCAAATATTCCGCAAACACAGCCGTCTATTTTCAGATCAAATGCCCCTGTGAATGTCCCCACGGCTAAAAACAAAACCAAAATGCAGACTACTACAAACTCGACAGATGCAGTGTCTCATGGACGTGTGTCAAGGTCAGCTACGAGGAGCACGTGGGATCAGAGGCGAACGCAGTCAGTAGTTACGGATTACCGTGAACGGTTAAATAACAGTCGTGATCGGGGGTCAACTCAATTTGTTAACAATAGGGATTTGGTGAATGCAGACAAATCCAACGAGAATAACGGCGTAAATGACAGTCAAGAGTAGGACATACAGGAGGAGGTGAACATTAGGGTATGTTTATTAAACATACAAGTTGTAATAACCAAACGTTCAAATAAACTAAAAAGTTCTGAACTGGTCTCTATTTTTGAAAATAATGATATTGTTTTACTTACGGAATCATGTTCAAATGAAATACAGGACTTAAATATGCACAATTTTGAATGTTTTTGTTTACATAAAACGAAGAAAAAGCGAAATGCCAAACGTGATTCAGGTGGCATTGTTATTTATGTTCGAAGTGAGTTTGTCACAGAAGACACTTTATTTTTTAAAAGCGAAGATGACATATTATGGATTAAATTAAATCACCGTAAACTGAAACTTGAATATGATTTATTTGTAGGTTTGTGCTATGTTTTGCCCGAAGGCAGTTGTAGGCAGTCGGTTGTTGAACGAAATATATTTGATCGTTTATTAGATTCTCTTACAGAAATTCATAATTATACAAACGGACAGTGTTATATATTGTTGAATGGCGATTTTAACAGCCGAACTTCAGACCATGCTGATTTTGTAACTTATGACTCAGATGTACATGCGCAGTTATTACCTGATGATTATATTGTTGATGACTTTCAGCCAAGGTATTCTCAGGATAAAGGTCACCAAAATAGTAATGGTAATTTTTTGATTGATTTTTGTAAACAAACGGGTCTGAGGATTTTAAATGGCCGAGTAGGTAGTGACGCTGGCATTGGGAAATATACTTATATTAATACCAGAGGAAGTAGTTTAATAGATTACGTATTAGGTTCAGATGATTGATATCTTCTGTAAAGTTATCAGTTTCGACGTTGGCGATCCAAACATTTTATCTGACCATTGTCATATAAGTTATGTGTTACAGTATAAATCAATGTCAGACGTTTCAGAAACAAACATATTGAAAAATAGCGATAAACAATATGATACTGTTGATTTTAAATATACATGGAATAATCAGTTAAAGGACGAGTTTATAGCGTCTCTTATTTCAGATAATACAACAACGGAACTAGATAACTTAAAGATATCAATAAATAATGCAGTTAGTGAAGATGAGGTATCGACAACACTAAATGCTTTTGTTGATATTATTACTAAAGTTGCTGATCCATTGTTTAAAAGACATATACCACATGTTGATAATGCTCAAGCATTTAATAATGACAAAGAAAATCCTTGGTTTAATATTGAATGTGAAGAAAAAAGATCACGTTTCATGTTTTACGTAAATAGGTTTAGAGGTTGTAAAGATGAACGTAATAGAAAAGACTTGGTACAAGCTAGATCAGATTACCTGTCATTGTATATATATATATATATATATATATAAACTGAAAACATGATAGTTACATATTGCATTTAAATACATGTCTTTATATGTTTATAGTCATGTGTATGAAAAATATATAAAACAATATTCATTATACGTAAAATAGAAATGTAAAATAAAACAAAATACAAATATTTACAAAGCAATGTCTATGGAATGTGAATTTTAATCTCGCGTGGGCTTACTCATATTTTGTATTACATAGTGAAAGACTGTGTGTATAAAATAGATGATTTAATAATATGAAAATATTTATACAATCTTCTCCATATGTACATTTGTTTATGTTGTTTCATTTAGCATTACCTGTCATTGTATTGTGTTAACTATTTGTATCCTCACAGGCCTTAAGGCCTATTGGAATTTTGAATAAAACATATATACATATGTAAGGATTATAAAGAAGGTGGATTGAGAATGACGAATGTCTCTGTATTTATATCAGCCTTAAAAGCAACATGGATTAGAAGATTACTGTTAGAGGAAAACGAATATGTAGATATCCTAAAATCATATTTAGATGTGAACAAATTATCTTGATGTGGAGTTATGTATGCACAAGAAATAATAAATAATATTTCAAACCCCTTTTGGAAAGATGTTTTAAAGTCACATGTGTCATACTAATACTATCCAGGCCCAAGCCAATGAACACAGATCAAGCCCATTTTGTTAAAACAAAAATGTCAGGGTATGGTCAAAAAGCTATTTTATAAAATCCTGGTTTGATAAGGTAATGTATACTATAAATGACATTACAAAAAATTATGGGAATTTGTACAGACAGGAAGAACTAATACATGCATTTGATGTAAACATAATTTTCTACAGTACCACAGTTTAGTAACTGCTGTCAAAATAAATGAAAAATGATATCAACATAGAAGCTACAAAAAACTTGAAAACCCCATTATACCAAATCCGATTAAAATATATATTAAAGACGGGAAGGGCATAAACGATATGTATCTTGTACTAAACCAAAATCTTGAGATCCCTACTGCAAAACTTTCATGGAATAAACGGTACCAAAATCAGCATTGTACACTGGGAACGCATTTGTTCTTGGCCATTTTCAATAACCAATGATACTACATTGCAATGGTTCCAGACACACATCAACCATAACATCCTAGTAACAAATAGTTTTCTACATAAAATAAAAATACTTAACAATCCAATGTGTTCTTTCCTCCGAAATAATTATACATATTTTATGGGAATGCGAGAAAACTAAAAATATACTAAGTAAACTTAAAGATTGGCTGCTCACAAAATATATTGAAATTCCCCTTGAAGAAAAATCATTTATATTTGGAACATAAGACAAACATGTAAGCAACTTAATCCAGCTCATCTTTTTTGAGACAAAATACTACTTATATTACTGCACATGCTCAAAAAACATACCCACAATTAAAACACTGAAGCACAGAATCCAACTTCTATATAAAACAAGCGAAGACATATCTATTTTTGAAAACAGCTACAACATATTTTAAAATTCATGGGATAAGTTTCACGAACTGTTAAATTAGGAAAAATAGGACCCAACTGTGTATTTCTTAACTTGTTCAATATAATGACAGATACTAATTCCGACCCCATTGTCATGTATTAAAAAAAAAAAATTCACGCACCCCAACCTGCTCTCCAACCAATAAAGTTAAGTTATACAATTTTTAGTCATATTATTATTAATGTATTCACGTTTTTGCGAATATAAGTGTGAATGTAAATTACCAAACCCATAAAAACTCATTTAGAACCAAATAAAAATACTTAACAGAAATTTGCTATTTAAAGATTATTTGTGTGTGTTCTATAAACTAGTGGTAATCTATATACTAGTCGAGTGACTGAGTGATCTGAGAGAGTATTATTGATTTAGGATTGTGTTGTATACTTTTGTTAAAAAATGTAAAAAATGTAAATGTTGTAAAGTGTACGAGGGGCTGGTGGTCCTCCTCGACCCCTCGTACATTATTGGACGGGGAGAATAAAAGTACATCATTGGACGGGTAGAATAAATGGGGAAGAAAACAACAAATATTTGATAAGCAAAGTTTTTTTTGAGAGTCCTTTGTTTGTCATGGACATCAACTACTTTACTAGACCGCTTTCCTCATATCACAGGTTATTTTCAATATCCATCTCATTTCAATATTAAGCTCACATCCCAAATTAATTCTTTTATTTATAACTTTTTTAATTTAATGTTATTCAAAGGGAAACTCTCAGGACAGTTGTAATATTTGCTTATCTCTGTGTGTGTCAAGTTTCAAGTTATTCTACGTGCATTATATATGATTTAAATTTGTTAACTATGGAGCTTGAGCCTGAAATATGTCAAGTTTGTTTGTGAACTTTGACCGTATGTTATAACGCACTTACAAACCTAGATATAAAAATACACGCACACTGAGATTTTTCCACTAACAAGCACTATTTCCACCATGTTATATATATTCAAACAAGAATGTGTACACTAAACAGGATTATCTACAAGCTGAATACACTCAACCAAAATTATTTATGAGTTTTACATTCTCAAACAAGGTTAACTACACGTTGTAGCATGATCGGGTGACAATCTCTTTGATGAATGCAAAGCAATAAATCGTTTAATTTAGGGTATCTAAAGGGTTGTGGCTATACCGTACTACAACTACCTAATAGAGGAATTTATAGTACGGACGTCACTCTGACGTCATAGTGTTACTTAGTACACCATGCTACAAAAAAGATAGAGTCTGTTTCAGCTCGTTGGTTATTTAAGCACTATGATGGGCTACGCCCATCTCGGTGTTTAAATAAGTCAACTCGCTGAGACAAAACTATATCTATTACTTTTATAAATTCAAAAAAGATAACCTAAAATTGTTAAACTTCGTTATATTCTGTTTCAAACACAAAACACATTTTACGTATATTTTGAACTTAAACTCCACATTGTTTGTTAGAAACTCAATTCTGTTTTAAAACAAATTTGCTTTATAAATTCAGTTTTTGCTATATAGCATCTTTTATGTAAATTCGTATTATATGTTTTCTTAAGTTCCTTTCCATTTTTTTTTAACAAAACTCATTTCATTAATCGAATATTAAATAGGAACGCATTAACATCCAAATTATAAATATGCTACCTCTTGATTACTGAAGCAAGCGCAATAGTCAGTCCCCATGATCACGAACAAAATTATGTCCCATTTCAAGATTAAGCTCAAAATTCAAATATTTATTTTAGGTATAACGTTTTTTTATTTAATGTTGTTCATAGGGAAACTCTCGAGAAAGTTGAATATACTTAAAATAAATCCATTAAATATGATTTAATTTTATTTACTATTGAGCTTGTGCATGAAATATGACTTAATGGTTTATTCTCTTGTTGCTCTGGCTTCTGCCAAGTCATTGAGTACATTCATTGTGGCTTTCTGAGCATGAAATATGACTTAATGGTTTATTCTCTTGTTACTCTGGCTTCTGCCAAGTCATTGAGTACCTTCATTGTGGCTTGCTAGGCTATTTTTTTTTGGATTATAATTACACGAGCATATTTGTGTTTTACTTATATTGCCTATTGATGCTGCCTTATTGGTTAGAGATTAGATCATGGCGGTGATTTCTTTATTAACACTGTCCTGTTTTTATGGGATGAAGTCACCCGTTCCGGTTACTATTATCTACTGGAAGTAGGAAGTTATGAAGGTTATGAGGCTGCTTACAGCAGTAATAAGGGACGCCCTTTATCCCCTGAGGTACGCTATTATCTAGTCGGATAAGGTAATAAGGGACAGTTTGGAGAGGCTGTCGGACAGCCAATCAAATGGCTCCATTTCGCGCGTGCGCATGTCGGCCACTAACCTCAGCAGCCGCCATGTTGAACTAAAAAAAATGCGTGTAATTCGACCAAGAAAGTCAACTCGGACATACATTATTAGAGGAGGATCGGAGAAAAAGACTAAAAAAGACCATATCCTGCCAGTGCTATTGGCACAAACGTCTACGTCGGAAAACAACCACATTGGCAATGTCAATAAGGGAATACAAGGTCAAGGTCTGTACTGTACAGTAGTCTGTATGCATATATGGAATCATTGGTTTTAGCATAATTTGTGTAATTTTAGCTGTGACAGTTGGGATTGCATCGTCTTCTTGAACTTATAGGCATACTTGACACGATCAGTTCAGTTATGGTCATATACATTCAGAGCTGTAGTATTATATCAGCTGAGTTTTTTTTGACGTGAGCAGCCGAATTTATCCTTCTGTCCGAGATTAGACGAAAATTGCCCCTACTCAGTAGTCAATTTGGGTATTAATCCCGGACAGGTGGGTAAATTCGGATACCATTAGATTTTCATAAATAAAATGGTTACATCTCGTTCATGTTGTTGCTGCATAAACAACCACCGTATTTCAATAGAACAAAACTTAATTACCACAACTGCATGCAAAAGAGAGGAAAGACATGCCGATATTGTCAGTGGACATGCCGATATTGTCAGTGCTCGAAGACCACTGTTAGTGATCGGAGGTCGGACATTTTTATTGTTTACATTCACACCAATCTCGTCGTTTGACGCCTCCGTCCCTATTTGGAAACTTCACTCCTCCTACTCACACACCTGATGCTTTCCTGTTAACATTGTCGATTTGTGTCAGCTGTGGGCGGGTTTAAGTTTCCAAATACGTGCGAATACGTGTCAGCGCGAGATATGTCGAAATGTAAACATTCCAGAAAATGTCTGCTAAAAACATGGACAGTCTTATGAAAATGCCTATGATCGACGAGGTATTCTTCTGTTTGGTGAGTTTTATGCATGCACATATGGTATTTAAGCTTTAATCTATTTAAATATATGTACGGCGGGTGCTCATGTTTATGCAGACATTCCATTCCATTAAACCGTTACTCGGAGAATGGCGTCCTTCTAGTAGACCCATTCATAGAGAGGAAGTTGTCCTAGCCAGGGTCAGGATAGGGCATACACACTGTACTCATTCATATTTATTACAAGGTGAGCAGTTGCCTGAATGTATACCCTGTTTTGTTGGAATGTGTAGACTTTGATCCTATGCAACAAAGATACTACACAGTTAATACTTTGAAAGAGTTATTTGATACTATAGATTTTAGCCTTGTTTTAGATTTCCTAAAAGAAATCAGACTTTATAAATCAATATAATATTTTCCTATATATATATTAACTTGTTTACAAGCCCGTTGGCGGGCATTTGTTGATTTACATATAATATACATAGTTTATATTGCTACCATATCATCCCTTATTTGTAGATAGTTTTATCTTTATACGTTTACATTATTTTTAATTACTACTTCATTCCTTCATGTTTTTGCGTGCAATATGACCTATTTATGTGTCAACGGCCGTAAAACACCATTCATTTATGCAGACATTGCTTGATTTCTTCAGAAACCTCTCTTGATGGGGTCGACCCTGATACCTAAAAATTCTATAAAGGATGGCATCGTAGCTCTGTGGTATACAGTACAGCTCACGTGAAACCCACACTTTACTCAGTTTGCCGAGTTTGGTCGTATCGAGTGCCGCGCGAATCCAAGCGGCGAAAGTACTCCATTGTCGAGTCACTCGTTGTGATGACACTCTCGAGTTACTCCGTGTAGAATCCAATTAACCATAAGTGCACACCTGTGGTGATTTATTATTGGTAAAAAATCTAAATTTTCCGACAACTTTTCGGGGGAAGTTTTCTGACAGCGTGCTTGAAAAAGGCAATCACCAGAAAAAGTACAAACAATGAGACGCTGAGTGCATCTTTTCTGTGCAAAGTTGACACGACTGATAAATACAACGAATAAATTTCGTTTTTAATGCATTTAATCACAAATTTTGTTCGTTTCTGTTGTCCAAAAGTTATTTCTTGTTCTACCGTCATAAATACCCATAATCCTTGGCCATGTATGTACCTTTTAACAAGGCGGCACTAACAACGGGTTTATGACTCGGTTTTTTTTCTGACTACAGAACCCATCGATGTATTAATAATAAACAGCAGAATAGTAAAAACTTGTTACAAATAACGATTATTTAAAAATATAATTATAATTTCCAGTATAATAATTACCGATTGAATTTATGTTCATTCACCGCGAAGCCGGTAATAGGAACCACCATATAAGTCGTGACCCAGTATACATAATCCGGGCATTCAAATTTTACCACATCCGCTTCTCCAAAACAAAAGTAAAATTGTCTTCTGCTTCGATTTCTGCAGGTTACACGGTTCTATGCCCATTCTCCATATTTTATCTAGATGTAAATGGAGGATGCGCCTGGCATGTTTATCCCTGTTTGGCGCCTTATAACCTTTCCTGTGTTGGTGCGCCGTAAAACCCCAATTCAGTTCAATTCTGCTTTGATTTTTTCTAAAGTTATTGAATAATTATGCATTAAAATGACTGCAATTAGAAAAAGTTGAACCTTTTACCTGTGCAGTTTCGACTCGGCGAACTCCGAGTTTGTCTACGCTAAGTATTGTGGCGTAATTACCCCAAGAACTTTTCGCGTAGCTGATTCCCACTCCTAGTAGTTTTATCATCGAAACGCGATTTGTAAATTCATCACTCGGCGTGAAAGAGTAAAGTGTGGGCTTCGAGTGAGCTGTATGTACCATAATAGCTACGATTCTCGCAGCTACATCCCCTATTAAAAGTGTAGGCAAAAATTGTAAATCGTATATATATATGTCCTCGTGATATATATGAGAACAAGTTACTAAATCGGCAGACTGTCAGAATTTACGTTTAAATATTTCTTAATTTTATAGATCTATGGTGTAAACTAGGACAGTTGCTTTTTTTCTTCTTCTTTTTTTTGTAAATAATGCATTTTATTCTTATACATGTATAAACACAAACTATGTACATATATGTTTAACCCATAATGCATTTAAAGAATTGTTTGCTCTGAGACGCATGTAAAATTCCGCTCGTCATGACGAGTGACTTGTCAGGCCGGTCGAGTGGATATTTCCTTCTGCAGTCTGCGAAATTAGCGGTTGTCCGGGACAACTTATTTACGAACAAGACAACCACGTGTTCCCACCTTGGTTGTCCGATCGGACAACCAACATTTCTGAAAACGCAAAGCTATTTGTCAGTCAAAACAAGTATGAAAGTCGAAACTCGATTACATTGAGGTGACGCTATGAGGAATTGATAAATTAATTGTATCCCTCGATGGAAGGTCACAACACGTCATGACCTCTTTTTTTCGGATTTTGCCGAATTCTTTATTTTGTATAGAGCAACCAATCGAACTGCCTCGTCCGATTCCGTCACTTGGGAATCCACATTTACCGAGTACGGAAATTTGCGAATAGTTCCGATCGATAGAACAACGGAAAGTTACAAGAATAAAATAAACATCAATATGCCAATTTAGCGCATGCGTCGGTTAAAAACGTGTTTCCGGTTGTCACAAAATGTCAATGTTGCGTTAGGTGACGGATGCCATTCCTGGTTAACCAGTGCTGGTAAACCAGTGAATAAACTAATGAAAATAATCCAACCAAGAGACAAGTAAGCGTTGCAAAGCCACAAGAGACAAAATTGTTTCTTCTTGGAAAGTTGGTTGTCGAGTGGCTTAAATGGTAAAATGCAGTGCACTTGGTGCACAGAATCCGGATAAGACACTGATGGTTCCCCTGTAAAGGGGTGTTCTAGCATTTGGATTGACACTATAAAAGAAACATGAACAGTAAAAAAAACATGTAAAATTAGCTTTACAGAAAAGTGTGCCCAATGTTTCTGAAAGCCCTGCTGCTGCTGCCCTGTACAAGCTGAAACAGGCAGATTATTCCCGACTTGCTATTAAATTTAGAACGGCACATGCGATAGCCAAGTACCACAAACTTTTCAGAGAACGACATAGACAATCTTCTTTCTTTGTGTATAAAAGAATGAATAATGAATAAATATTGTGAAGACATCATGTTTTGCTTTGTTTAAAAATATCATTAGAGTAATAAAGCCTTCAGTTTTTAAAAGAAACATTTTGGGCAACCACTTTTCCTTTCGGGCAACCAAATGTTGATGAAATGGTTGCCCGAAGGGCCTTCGGGCAACCAAGTCAAAAAGTTAATTTCACAGACTGCTTCTGGTCGAGTGACTTTTGACATTAGTAGCAAAATAAATCAAGTCTTTATTGTTTCCTTTAATTCTGGCAAAGAAATTCCACAAAGCGTATGCTTAAACTAAATAAATAGCCAATAAATTACACTCAAATACACCTGAACATGAAATAACGAATTATCCAATGCTAAACTAGTAGTTTGTATCAATAAAACACTGTAACCGGACCATTATACTTGATATGACAACATTTTCAAGTAAAAATATCGAAGAAAATAGACATGTCTATAGAATGTTTTTGCAGGAGAGTTGGTGGAGATGACGAAAAAATACAAATAGAGAACGTGAATAGACAATTGCATAAATTAAAACTGCAATAAAAGCAGTATGATAGTACCAAATTCTAGCGTGTTTTACAGGAGAAAAGACTGGAGGTTACACAGTTGTATTATCACAGTGACTTACATAAACAGTTGCTTTTGAAATGTTAAAATGATGTCATATCTTATTGTTAGTCACATAAAAAAATATGTGTGGTTCAGGTAACCCGACCGACCCTATTTTAAGGGCCCGACCCTAAAACCTTTTATGCAAAAATTAAAAAAACTAATATCGGAATTGAATTCATTATTGAGGGAAAAAATAAATGCCAGTTAACCTGAACCACACATATTATTTTGTTTGGCCTTGCCTTTCATAATTTTTAAGTGGACAAGCTAGTCATACCTTAGATGGGAACTAGTCATTTATTTGATACTTTGATGATGTTACATGTAGTATGTTTATCTAAATAAAGTGTTCTTGATTGACACTGATTTACCTTGTCTAGCACTAGCGGTAAGCATAAATATGATGGCGATACCTGTTCAAAATTAAGGGCGAGTACAAAGTTGATCAGGGCAAGTGGATTTTTTTTTCACTAGTCCTAGTTGTCTTTGAATCATAGCATTTTAAATTATCTACAGCTCTGATTAAATTTTACACATTTACAGACGCTTCCGGCCTTCGTCAGTTCATGTTTGTTTACTATCAATTAATAATAACATGAATCTATATGAAAACTGATCTTCATTGAGTTATTATAATGTAAACATGGTATTAATTCGTTCCCTCCCTTCACATGGGACAGTCCGATGGCTTTACATCTCCGAAAGATAGCATATTGTGGAATCTGGACCGAACCTGGGACAAGAGCCAAATATGATGACCACTCAGCCACTGAATCTCCTTAATATTCAGATTACGTACAATTTGGGACTAGCATGGGCCCCGAGGTGAATTCGGTACAAGTATAGGGTTAATGCATGGCCAGTCCTGTATACATATTTTTTTACTTTGCCAAAGTAGTCCAGGGCTATGCTATTGATACCCAATAATAGGGAAAGATTGAAGAAGTCATTGTTTGATACCGTATCTGTCCCAGGAATTGACGTCACTTAAAATAGAAAGCATTAATAATGCCCTTTCCTGACATGATCAAATACCTGGTCCCCTTTCAAATTTGTGTAAATCGTCCTGATCTTTCAACAGATAGGGCCGCTGTTGCTAAAATAGAAAATTCTTTAAACGACCTTGTGAACTGCCAGTTAGAATTCGATGAAACTTCACAGGATGCATCATCGCGTGGTCCTCTCCCGGATTTATTCAAATCATCTTCTTTTTTTTTATAGCTGTTTACTTAGGCTTAAAGTAGCTATCCCGCCAGCAACAGCCGCATTTTCCAACATACGTAAATCGTTTCTGAACTTACGGATGACGAGATATATATATAACTTAAATATTTTGAGAATCCGTACCTTAGACACCATATAAACAGTTTTAACCAGCCAGCCCAAACCCCAAAACTGGAGAGCCGAATTTAAAGTAACCAACTCGGTTTGTTTTACACATATTCGATCTCGGATGTTTTAAGAAACCGTGAATAAACCTTTATTTTCACTTAGCACTCTTTATTATATGACCAAACAATGTGGATAGAGTTTTGATCAACAGTTTTGTAGTATAATTTTGACGTTATTTGGCATGTTAGTTTCTTTAGAGAAGGCTAAAGAAGTATTGCCTTAATTTGAACAGATGCCAGAATGAGCTTCCTTACCATCAATCAAAAAATTAATAATAAAAAATGTTATTCTATTTTTTTATAAATTTATTTTCAGGGTGGAACCAACATCGGATATTGTAAAGAGTCTCCCATGCGGCGGACAAATCATTGTTGCAGCACTACGTACTGTAAAGAAATAGTTATAGTGCATGAGAAAGGTAAACATTTTTAAATGACTTGTAATTTTTAGCTCTATTGGCTTGTGGGCTTATGCAATCTGTCCATCGTCCATTGACCTTTTGATGTCAACACTCTAGAACTTTCATTTGGCAACCGCTATCCAGCTGGCTTGCGGAACGTCGGTGGTTCTACCCAGGTGCCCGCCCGTGCACGAAAATTGATCGGAGGGGCACCTGGGGTCTCCTCCGATCGGAGGGGCACCTGGGGTCTCCTCCACCAGTAGAAGCTGGAAAGTCGCCATATGACCTTAGCTGTTGGTGCGACTATAAAATCCAATTCAATTCATTTGGCATCCTGTCTTTACCAAGACTGAACCAGAGTTGTTGAAAGCGTGAACGAGTTTGAAAACCGCCAATATCATATACACATCAGAGTTACTGCCCTTGATTTGGTGGAAAATGTTACATTTAGGGTTGTCACCACTCTAGCACCATCATTTTCCATCTGATCTTTACCACACTTGTCAAGTCTTAATGTTGATAAAAACTTAGACTAGTTCGAAAACTACATTTATTGGAAAATAAAACAGAGAGATTTTTGGCCCAAGTGATTTGTTGAAGAATTATATACTTTGCATTGTTAATCTGTGACTAGTTCATTTTTCATCTGATTTTTACCCAAAAAAATTACCAAAATTGTTTAGAATGTTACAACAATAAAAGCTTCGAAAATTTCGAAGACCAGCCATATCTGACACTTATTCCTCCCTAGTGCATAAAATACCCGTCTACGAACGGTGAGACAGTTTTTGATATGCACCGTCATTCGACCTGCATATGCATTTCACTTTTTTATGTGTGAATTTAGCATTTCTTAAAGAGTTTCTCTGCGCTAGACATAAAGTCAATTTAAACTGATACACTAAATTGTATAAATGTACAACTTGCCTAAGGTGAAGAATGATCATTTGTTGTCCATTTCACACTAACATTTTAATTTTAAAAAAACATTTTGATAAGAAATACATTCGTTAGTTAGATACTATGCATTGCTTGAATGACAAAACATAGGCGTCTTGCGCAGTGATGTCATACAAATTTGAAAAAACATTTACACATGGCCATGTCACATGCGCATATATTGTGAAATATATGTTTATTAATGTAAATATATCTAAATTTGTCATAAATGCAGGGCTGTATTGTATTGCACCAGAATATATGTAAACCTATGGTAGAATAACAAAGAACACTGAAAACTCAAAATGTTGTTTAATTATATGCAAGCACTTTTAAAGTCATAATTATACTGTATAAATAAATTGAAATGCTACTTTTAATGTTCAGTAAAAACGTCAAAATTTCCAGGTGTCTCTTCAAATACTATCAGTCAGGAAAACATGTTGCTGATATTTAGATATGTTCTGCAAGTGTTTCAGTTGTATTTTTTTGTAAAACAGCATTATTATATTTTTTTGCAAACTGGTAGATCCATTATTGTCCAAATGCACCTTTAAAATTAGGTATGTATATCAAAAGTCGAGGTTAAATATGGCATATTCCATTTAAATTTACCTGTAATTTAAATAAACTCTTAAAATCCTTTATTATTCACATTATCAGGTTTGTTCTTAAAATGATTGTTCTAACACAGTTGACATTATTGTTGTTTGATTGTGATTCATAGCTGTTTTTGTTTTTTTCATTCCAGAAACAAAACCGTCAAGAGATATTGGACAGAGTTAAATTCACAATATAATGTACAAATTTTCCATTGCTATGGTCACAAGATTGCATGCCAGGTAAGTGTTAGTGTTAAGCGTTTTGTTTTATTATTGCTTATTTAACTAAATTCACATCACGGTTTCTTGAAAAAAATATAGATGTTCCTCTGTAAAACAAATGTTTTTGGGTTTTTTACATATTTATGGGTGATAGACAATAGACAATTTAGAGTTGGGGCTAAAGAATTTAAAAGCTTAGTTATTTTATTATATTGCTTGCAATCATGACGTATCAAACTTTCAAAGATTATCGTTCATTCCAAACTTGCTTTATTTGATATGTACCCATGTTGAATATAATAGGTGCTGTACAGTCCAAGTGGTGTTGGTTTGACAGATGGAGAAAGTGTGGAACGATTATGGTCATACTTAGGAAAATGTTCACGCATAACAAAAGAAATGATGCCAGCAAACAGAATTGACCTGCTAACAATGGCTCTTGTACACTATGGACAAAAGATACAAGATAGATGTGGTGTGTAAAAACATTCTTGCTGTCTTTGTATGTTGTCAAATGTCCGGTCAAATGAGTGGTAACGACATTATGTAATAAATCTTTACTAGATTTTTTTTTAACTGTAACAAATATAAAGGTACGATCAAATCTTTAAGCGCTGTCATAGTGTAGTGTATTTTTCAGAACAACAGTATTGTCTCAGTAAGTGTGTTACAATTGGTTTCATAATAATTCATCAGAGCAGATTTCACGAATGGTTGTCAATGACTGAGTGAAAACACTCTGAGCCAATTCTTGTGTTGGTTAGATCATTGTAAATAAAATCCACTGTTGTTGTTTTGTAACAAGTGTACATAATAACATAGTATGTATAATATCTGTTTGTGTAACATTTTTCCCTGGTCAATGTCTCTAGCTATCATCTTACACATGCCATAATGTTTTGTTTTATTACCAGCAAAATCTCTTGTGGGTAAACCTCAAAAGGCCCTTGAAATGGAAAATAACTTATGAAACCCTTTCAACTCTTGAAGGGTAGTAGTTTTTAGCTCGACTGATCAGAGATCAGCAGAGCTTATGCCGTGGTGCGTCGTCCGCCCGTCTGTCCGTAAACTTTTATTTGTAGCGACAACTCCTCTGAAACTACTGGATGGATATTCATGAAACTTTACAGAAATGTTGCCCATAAGGTCTAGTTGATCCTAGCAAAATTTCATGTTGATGTGAAATCCATGATGGCCGCCAAAGCTAAAAATAGAGTTTTAAAATACAAGTTTGTAGCGACTACTTCTTAAAAACTATAAGTGATATTGATATGGGACTTTTTCTAAAATGATCAACATGACTTGATGTTGATCCTTTCAAAAATCGTTTTGATTCAACATTAAACATGGCTGCCAGCGGCCATCTTTGTTTACATAGAGTTATATAGTAAAAACTTGTAGCGACTACTCCTCTGAAACTACTTGGCGGATTGTCATGAAACTACAGGAATGTTGCTCTTGATGTCTAATTGATCCTAGCAAAATATAGTTTATGGACGTGAACCTATGTTTTCGAGCGTGAACCATAGTTTATGGAGATGAACCTATGTTTACGAGCGTGAACCATAGTTTATGGACGTGAACCTATGTTTACGAGCGTGAGCCATAGTTTATGGACGTGAACCTATGTTTACGAGCGTGAGCCATAGTTTATGGACGTGAACCTATGTTTACGAGCGTGAACCATAGTTTATGGACGTGAACCTATGTTTACGAGCGTGAACCATAGTTTATGGACGTGAACCTATGTTTACGATCGTGAACCATAGTTTATGGACGTGAACCTATGTTTACGAGCGTGAACCATAGTTTACGAACGTGAACCTATGTTTACGAGCGTGAACCATAGTTTATGAACGTGAACCTAGGTTTACGTTCGATAAACTAGGTTTCTCGATCATATCTATGATTTTTGGTCGTTATCCTATGTTCACGAGCGTGAACCTATGTTCACGGTCGTAAACCCATGTTCACGTTTGTAAACCCATGTTCACGGTCGTAAACCCAAGTTCACCTATGTTCGTAAAAATAGGTTCACGTTCGTAAACTATGGTTCACGCCCGTAAACATAGGTTCACACTCGTGAACTTAGGATAACGACCGAAATTCTTAGTTCAATCGAGAAACCTAGTTTTGTTAAACTATCGGAATCTGGTAACTCCTCGATATACTAGCCTAATAAATTGGCTCCTATGCAGCTTTTTTTTATTATTCTGACGTTCTATGTAACTGCATATACTGTTGATGCTCGCCAATACGAACAATTTCAAAAGAGCATTAAACGTGTATTTTAAAACACTAGCCATATACGGACGTTTATAGATGCACCCTAGACGGAGGATGGCACATATCAAAAAATCGTCTTGCCGTTCGTAGACGTGGTATTTTATGCACTATTAACGTGTGTCCATTCTAATTTCTATCAGTTTGTTGTTTTTTCTCCGGTTGAACTTCTAGACTATGGGCACTACTCACCTACTTTGAACTTCTATGGGCACTATACTCACCTACTGTAAATGTTAAATCCTCGCAACAATTCAAACTTAGTTTGTACTTACTACGTTTTCCATTGTTCTTCTTAATTAGATCTATACTGAGACTGAGTAGTTTACAGAATTGAATGTTTGGGGAAGCGAATTGAAATGTCTGAGAATCCTGTTACGTAAGAAATGGGTACCACGTTTGTTCGGACCATGGATGATTCGGACCAGACACCGTTTTATTTATGTCAAAACCCACAGGGGCGTACCTGGAGAGTTTTTGTGTATACGCACGGGGGAGGGTGTGCGAGTGTGTGTCCCCCTCCCGCTGGTGGGGGTCAGGTACATTTTTGAAAAATTGAGCTCTAAATAAGTAGTTTTGAGCGACTTAGAAACGCATTTTGAAGCTATTCCCCCTCACCCTAACCACCTTCGTCCTCACTTTTTATTTTACTATAGAACCTAAGGATAAAAACCGAGTAACACACATTTTATCACCTACTGAAAATAAGATAAAATCTCAATATCTTTGCAACGGAAAATTATGAATTTTTAGCTTTCTCATTTTCCGACACCCAACTCTGAATTATACGCACGGGCGTATATGAGTATACCTAGGTACGCCCCTGACCCATCATACTTTCCAACATGTCATTGGCGTAGCTACACTGTAGGCCTACATATTGGACAAACCGCATGATCTGTTTTTGTAAAAAAAACACTAAAAAAAACACTTTTGGGGTCATACCCTACAGTAGCGGTTAATAAATACAGTGCTCAACCATCATTTGAGACACAACTACGTCCATGCATTTGATGGTATTTTAATTAATTTAACGTTTTAAGCAAAAAAGTAGTTTGACGGAAATTAAGTTTCCCATGTCATTTCATTGAAAGCCGAAATGATGTGCTAAACTTTAACCAATTTGTTATACAATGTCTTACTTTAAAAATAAAGACACATCAGGGTTTGACATTAACAGTTGTCCCATTGTCCTGTGCCATGTAGATTCTACGTCCCAGGTGACCTGTCCTAAATTTTATAAAAATAAATGAATTTTACATTTTTAAAACTTGTGACTGAAAAAATGTCAAAACATTGGTGAGCACATTGTAAATGACAAATAAAACCCATGTTGTTTTCATTGGTGGAATGCAACTGATTGAATGTAATGTCACTTTCATGATTCATCTTGTTTTTTGTATCACTTTTACATGAAGTGCGGGGACAAGTACATTTGACTGGGGACAAGTAAATTGTGTAAGTTACTTGTCCTATGGATGAAAAAATTTAATTTCAAATCCTGTACATAATATTCACATTTTACGATTCATTATGAATCTTCTGAATGTATCATTATCAAAACAAATAAATAGTTGAGCGAGGAGTCAAAAAGAAATGTTAAGATGCTTGATAAGAAGTGTTCTATCTGTTTATAATTATGTCACAGAGAAGTTCTACACATATGAATACATTTAATGATCTGAATAAAAATAAAATCAATTATAATTAATTGCACATTCAAATTTAATAACTACCTCTTACCATTATCATAGACAGCTAGAGACCTCGGTAAGTTTATAAATCTCATTATCAATGACACATGACACAAAGCAAATTGATACTGTGTGTCTGGGACTGTTTTGCCTGTTTGCGTTAATAATATGTCAAAGAAACGTTGACACGGCACAGTATACCATGACCAACTGGCAAGACGGGCCAGCCCATACAATCGCAGAACCACAGGCGTCTGTACATAAACTAACATTTCATAATTTTTAAGTATCTTTAACGGTTTTTTTTTATTAAAAAATATGGGATATTAAAAAAGTTATAAATTGAAATTCTAATAAAAATAACACTCGGAGTCTCCTGTGATTTAACTCTTTTAATCTGGCATTTAATCTTCACATTCCAATCTGATCCGAATCGACCACCGATCTTTTCCCAAACTTCCGCGGAACTCACAATTTAAAACTGTCCGAATGATCAGATCCGAATCGGCTATGGGCCGAATCCGAATCGGCTATGGGCCGAATGAGCCGACATGTCGAACTACACGCGCTCTTACTATCGCAACACTGTACGAGTTTTCTCCCCTTTTGAGCTATCCCTTATTACCTTATCCGACTAGATAATAGCGTACCTCAGGGGATAAAGGGCGTCCCTTATTACTGCTGTAAGCAGCCTCATAACCTTCATAACTTCCTACCACCAGTAGTTAATAGTAACCGGAACGGGTGATGAAGTAGGGTAAGTCTGAGATTTGGTGCACCATAGAACCGGTTTAAACCCCCAGTGGCCTACGTTGCCACTGACCGTTCCAAGGCGGTAGCCCTATTGTCAACCCTTTTGTGTTTGTGATGTCGTTTGCATTTATTACTACTTTTGCCTTCTTGTTTGTTTGTGTGTTTGTTTCTGTGTTTTGTGGTGGACTGTCCTCCTTGAATGCTACTTTCCCTGTCCGATCTTTTTATATTTCTTTAAGTTTGTTTGTGAACTCTGGGTCTTAGATACTAACACGCTTATAAACCTAATTATTAACCATTAACCCGCTAAGCACGACTATAATATCATTTACGTCCATTTTAAACCCAGTACATGCTGCCAGTAACTCGCAGGCTGATCAGGGTTTACAATGTCCGGCCGCTAATCAGTCATTTCCCCCAAAACACCCTTTTGTCACATAAATGGAATGATCTTAATTCAAAGAAAGAACATTCCTTTTATATATTTTATATATGTAGCGGGTTAACATATAAGCACACTGAGGTTTACTTCACAAACATGCTATATATACTCAAAACAAGAACTTGTATACTGTAAATAAGATTATCTACAACGTGAATACACTCAACCATGATTATTTATGATTTGTACATTCTCAAACGGAATAACGTGTTATTCAAATAATCCAACGAGCTTAAAAACTCACGATGACAAAAATGCAATGCAATCAATAAGTTGACAATACAGTAATAAATGCATGCAGTCATGTTAGGAAAAAGCAATGACTTCATTTTTCTGTATAAAATCTTAAATTTTCACAAATGTTCATATTAGAGACTGCACGATATAAGTCCTGAGTTATTGACACTTGGGGAAAGTGAGACATAACAGACATGAATGTCTGAAATAAAAACATGTCTGAAATAATAACAATCCCCAAAACACAATACTGGTATAAAATGTCATAAAACGTTGATACACATTAATATATGCATGGCTTGTTTCACTCAAATCTGATGCCGAATAGTACCGATGAAGTTTCGTTATACAATAATTTATGTAATAATAAATCATGTCTTATTATCATGATTATGCTACACCTATTAGTTAGAATCCATATAGCATCAGCGTTCTTCAAGTACCTCGTTAGTGAGCGCTGCAAATGTTCGATTTGCCACATGCCTGCTATTAAACATCAACAAGGAAATAGGAGGTTTAATATCATCTAAGACACATTTCTTCAGCTGTATACCACAGACATATTATATTTGTTTCAAGTATCTCGTTAGTGAGCGCTTCAAATGTTCGATTTGCCAATTTACAACATCTATCGTTTCATTTATATGGTTTACTAAATTGGTGGCGTCATATGTGAGTTCATCGAATTAGGATACTAGTAAACTACATTAGGGCTTCATTTGTTAATTCACCTCATTCATATGTCACATTATATAACGTGAGTGTTTGCGCGGAACAAAAACAATTAAAAGCGAACGTCATTTGTCTGATAGTCAGCTTTGAAATTAGGCAGAATAAGACAAATTATTTCCAATCTTGACGTGTCAAACTGTTGTTTGTGTTTTTGCATGCGCGTTAACAATGTTCTTAAGGTTGTGTGTTTTGCTTCCAAATGATTCCCTTTATCAAGATTATTATACGAAATAAAGAATCTAGCGGCATTAAACGCAATCATAAAATTCCCGCCAAGAAAAAATATAATTATGTATACGTTTTATGTGTAGTATGAGTAGTATGTGTAGTTTATAAATATATACAATTTATATATAAGTTGAAACTGGAAAGAAAGTTCGAGATGGCTTAATAGTAAAACACACATTTGCTATTAGCAGAACTAGTTTCATTAATTGTGTATCAAATAGAAACATATTAAGATGTATTGTAGTACGTTGATAACTTGTTATTCAAATAATCCAAAAACTTAAAATCTCACGAGGACAAAAAATGAAATGCAATCAAAAAGTTGACAATACAGTTACATGCAATCATGTTAGGAATAAACAATAACTTAATTTTTTATAAATGTTCTGTATAACATGGTAAAAAAATCAATTTACACAAATGTTCATACTAGGGAATGCACTATATAAGTTTTGAGTTGGGGTGAAAAATAACACAATCGGTTATGTGGAATAAAACAAACCCCAAAATCAACACTTGTATAACACGTCTTCACCGCTTATACACATTATATGCATGGCTTAACTTTACTCAAATCTGCTGCTGAATAGTTCGGATGTTTTGTTATAACATAGTAAATCGTGTCCTATTATCAGGATTCTGCTACACGTATTAGTTAGAATTCATATCGGACACCGTATAAAGCATCAGAGTGTGACTTTCTTTCAAGTACCTCGTTAGTGAGCGCTTCAAACGTTCGATTTGCCAATTTACAACATAATAATATATTTTAATTTGTATGGTTAACCGAATTGTTCGCTTCGTATGTTAGTTCAGTTAGCATACTAGTAAGCAGCATTATAACCTAATGTGTTACTACACGCACGTCATGTGAGTAGTACAGAGAGTAGGGGTTCTGGGACACTTTCCCAGAGCGGGCTTCAAACCCAAGCAACTATAAAATGTGTCGGCCATGGCTGTTAACTAAAGTACACCATCATTTACAAAAATCTAAATGATAGGCATACTTGGGCCAAAAGCCCTGACACATATTATTAGTTACTTGAGCAAACCCGCTCTAAGAAACTATGCCAGAACCCCTACTCTCTATACTACTTATCAATCCAGTTGATCATTTCAATAACATAATATTTTGCTCATATGATTCAACTAAAACATTTGCAATTGATTAAGCAAAGTCAGACGGAACCGGATAGTAGTCTTCATCATCGCTGTACATATCGTTTTTAACGTCCATACTCTATTGTGCCCATCGCGTCAGGTATACCCTGACGTGTTCGTTGGCGGACGGACTATAAACCTTAGAATTACACACACACACACACACACAAATCGTTTTTTACCATGGAGTATTTTATTTTCCTACACTTTGCTTTTTTGCATTTTAGTTCAAGAAGCTCTTCTCTGTTTTCATCCAGCTCACGTTCATAATTATCCATTTCAACCAGCAATCCTCTTTGCTTGTTAACTTTGCTTTTTTTGGTGTCCATAAAATCATCACGAACTACTTCATATTCTACTTGGAGTTGCTTACGTCTCATCAATTCTCTTCTATATTTATTTTTAAATTGTTAAGTTTTCTGCAAACCTTTTCTAACTTTTCTTGTTCCATTATATATAATAATACTATATATAATTATTTTTAGGAGAGCGCAATTTTATTTTATGTTTACTTTTGGCGAATCTAGTTTCCCAATCATACGACCCAAAACGACATCAACTCCGGGTCTTCTAGCAGGAGTATTTCTACATTTTGCAATACTGAACGGTAAGCGGGAGGCAAGTTGAGTTAGACAAGGTATTTTCATCCGACATTACAATAAACATACAGCAAGAATAATGCTACCAGCACCAAAAATAAAGAATAGAAAAAGCATTCATTGATGATATATTGTATTTGGGTATCTAGGAAAAACGGATATTCAAGCAAAACATAGAAAACCGAAGGAAAAACAGGTGCTGCAAAAAATATTGTACAAACAATAGCAACATTTGTGTCGAAAGCAATTGGATATTGACCAGACTATTGTAATGTCAAAATCTGTAATTGTACATTGAACAAGAATTACAATAGCAGTATCTCGAAAACTATAGAAATAATTGAATCGCATACAAGTAGTAGAGCAAGAAAGAACTGGGAACGCATATGGAAAGAAAAACCAACAGGAAAGGTACTCGCAAAGATAAATGTGTCAAACATTCCCATAGATGTAGTGGAAGAGAAGAAAATGAATCTCTGACAACTTCTAGAAAGTGTTGGACTAGGAATATACTCTATAGATTACACAAAAGACTATTCTGGAACAATGAAAATATCCAGTCTGGTTGATTATTTCAACTTTGACAGAACGAAGAGCCTATTTTCTAGAATGCAGAGTGAAAAGCCCACAATTCTAGAGAATACGAAATCAGTCGGAAATTTTGTCTTCACTACTATACAAACGAGAGGTGGAAATGTTGTGAGAACAAAAATTCACAACAAGATAGTCTCAAACTTTGAAGCGAGGGATGTACAGTAAGTATTCGGAGGACATCTGGCTGATTTTGTTGATTCCAAATCTGAACGTTTGCGAAATACATTTTCACACCCAGATGTGCAAAAACGAGGATGTACTAGAGTTCAACTTTCAATATACGGAGACCACAACTATTTGTCAGGAACACATATTCTAGAATAAACTGTAGAAGAACTCTCGGGTATATTCTATACAATCAATGGACAAATCTAGCAGAGAATATTGATAGAAATATGATTAAACTAGATAGAGTTCAAAATACTTTGTACATTGTTTGGTATTGTAACACTCACACTGGTAGAATTGCAGGGACTTCATTCTCACCAAAAGTATCATGGAAAATTTCTATTTGCTCCGCTAGAATGCTACACCAAAGAAAATGATACGAAAACAATCCTTTGTGATCAAAATCCTCCGAAGGCTAGAACAACGAAGATAGAACCAACAGACTACCTTCCACCAACAAAATGTGTAGAGTGGATATGGAAGAGAAAGGGGAAGAATAGAATATGTGATGAAAAGCCTCCATTTCAAATTCTTCAACAAGAAACAGATAGAAAGATATCAATGAACTCCACCAAGAAAAGAGAAAAAATAATTGCACAGATATTTGAGAAAGAGGAAAAGGGAAAATCGGTAGAGGTGAACAAAAATATGCAGGAGAAAGTTTGGGAGGAAAACGAAAAGGAGTTGAGTGAAAAAACATATGAGAAAAATAGAAAGAGAATAGAAAAGATTAGAAAACGAGTAGAACAAATGTATCGTGATTTTCCCGATTGTACAGAATATGTTAGTCTCATACCTATTGTAAAATACTATCTGGTAGGGATTGAAAATTATACCAAGAAAAAATATGATTAAAAAAATTGCTATTTGAAAAACGATTCCAGTCACGAGTAAAATAACTTGGGGTCAAAATTGATGATAATTGGAGCGACTCACGTTCATGCATACTAGACAAAGTACTAGTGGAAATGTTTCCTCCTACAGAAAATACATTAAAGAGAAAGTCAAAAAGGCAGTGAGATGTATTTCAATACCAGAGGGTGACTAATTGTGTAGAGAGTGTGTACGGTATAGAAAAAAAACAATACCATGTTTGTACTATGAAGAAAATGATGTTCCGGTTTTAGAAGAACTTGGACTCACAAATGATGATAATTGGAACGACTCACGTTCATGCATACTAGAAAAGGTACTAGTGGAAATTTTTCCTCCTACAGAAAATACATGGAATGGAAAAACAATACGATCGAGTCCGACAAAAATATTGGAGATTAACTACAGCAAAAACAGAAAAACTATACTAAAAATTGAAAAAGAGTATCTAGAGTCAAATGAATATTTGCTAGATTGTGAAGAGAACGTGAACAAGCAGTGATATGTATTCCATACCAGACGATGACTACCTGTGTAGAAAGTGTGTACGGTATAGAAAGAAAACAATACCATGTCTGTACTATGAAGAAAATGATGTTCCGGTTTTGAGGTACTATCTGGAGAAAGAAATGAAGAAAGTTACAGACGAAACAAAGTCAACAATTGTAGTACACCTTGTAAAAGAAAAGACAACACCTACAAAGAAGAAAGCCAGGTTAGCAACTACAGTACTAGATGATATAGTAGAAAATAAAATTGAACAAACGGCTCCTCCGAGTTCTACAAAACTTGTCAAAGATATTCCGAAAACAACATACAAAGTATGCAAATATTCTAGAACGACACTTCGTAGGAAAGATAGCAATATACTGCATGTTATGATTGACAACAAAAAAGTAGGGATATATGGCAACTACCTACAAAGAGAAATGGAAAAGTATCTAGGGGATGGAAAGAAAAAACATATCTTGTTCAATATTGGAAAAGATAGAAATACTCCTACAAGAAAGCCTGATGTTGATGTTATTTGGACAGAATGTTGAGATTTCGATTCAGATGATTGGGAAATTTCAATGAAAGAGGACTTGCTAAACTTTAGGCGCATCTCACATTTCATTTCGGTAGAGGTATACCAAACAGGGTTCTAGTAATGTTCTTTCCTAGAACATGCTAGCAGGAGGACTTGCCAAAATTCAGATGTGTCTCTACATTGTTTTTCGGTATAGATATATCAAAATGCGGTTCTGGTAATGTTTGTGGAGGTATATGTTGAAATATCACCCAGTCAGAGATATCGAAATATCAGGGATGCTGAAATAGCATCAAATCAAGAATACTGAGACATCACAGAATCAAGAATACTAAAATAGCATCAAATCAAGAATACTGAGATATCACAGAATCAAGAATACTGGAAAAGCATCAAATCAAGAATACTGAGATATCACAGAATCAAGAATATTGAGATATCACAGAATCAAGAATATTGAGATTTCACAGAATCAAGAATACTGAGATATCACACAATCAAGTATACTGAGATATCACACAATCAAGAATACTGAGATATCCCATAAACAAGGATACTGGAACAGCATCAAATCAAGAATACTGAGATATCACAGAATCAAGAATTCTGAGATATCACAGAATCAAGACTATTGAGATATCACAGAATCAAGAATACTGAGATATCACAGAATCAAGAATACTGAAATAGTATCAAATCAAGAATACGGAACTTGCAGCAAATCAAGAATACTGAGATATCATAGAATCAAGAATACTGAACTTGCAGCAAATCAAGATAACTGAGATATCATAGAATCAAGAATACTGAACATCATCATATCAAGAATACTGAGATATCACAGAATCAAGAATATTGAGATATCATAAAATCAAGAATACTGAACTTGCAGCAAACCAGAGATATTCGAGATATCATCAAATCAAGAATACTGAGATATCATAGAATCAAGAAATCTTAGATATTATCAAATCGTGAATACTGAAATAGCAGCAAATCAAGAATACTGAGATATCGTCAAACCAGAAATAATGAGATATCATCAAATCAAGAATACTGAAATATCACAGAATCAAGAATACCGAATCAGCATCGAATCAAGCATGCTGAGATAACACAGAATCAAGAATACGGAACCAGCATCGAATCAAGCATGCTGAGATATCACCGAATCACAGAATCAAGAATACTGAATCAGCAGCAAATCAAGTATACTGAGAAATCATCAAATCAGAGACACTGAGATAGCATTGAATCAAGAATATTGAAACAGCATCGAATCAAGATTACTGAGATAGTAGCAAATCATGAACACTGAAATAGTAGCAAATCAGAGATCGCGAGATATCATCAAATCGTGAATACTGAGATAGTAAGAAATCAAGAATACTGAGATATCATCAAGTCAGAGATATTGAGATATCAGGGAATCCATCATAGAATCAAGAATACTGAAATAGCATCGAATCAAGACTATTGAAATAGCAGCAAATCAGAGATACTGAGATATCATGAATCAAGAATACTGAGATATCACAAAATCAAGAATACTGGAACAGCATCGAATCAAGCATACTGAAATAGCAGCAAATCAGGAATACTGAAATAGTTACAAATCAAAGATCTCGAGATATCCTCAGATCAGGAATACTTACTGAAATAGCAGCAAATCAGGAATACTGAGACATCACAGAATCAAGAATACTGACATAGCAGCAAAACAATAGAACTAAGACATCACAGAATCAAGAATACTGAAACAGCATCGAATGAAGAATACTGGAATAGCGGCAAATCAGAGATATTGAGATATCATCAAATCAAGAATACTGAACTTGCAGCAAACCCGAGATATTGAGATATCATCAAATCAAGAATACCGAGACATCATCAAATCAAGAAAACTGAAATAGCAGCAAATTACGAATACTGAAATAGCAGCAAATCAGAGATATCATCAAATCAAGAATACTGAACTTGCAGCAAACCAGAGATATTGAGATATCATCAAATCAAGAATACTGAGACATCATCAAATCAAGAAAAATGAAATAGCAGCAAATTACGAATACTGAAATAGCAGCAAATCAGAGATATCATCAAATCAAGAACACCGAGTTATCATCAAATCAAGAATACCGAGATAGCAGCAAATCAAAGATACTGAGATATCATCAAATCATGAATACTGAAATAGCAGCAAATCAAGAATACTGAGATATCATCAAATTAAGAATACTGAGATATCACGGAATCCAGCACAGAATCAAGAATACCGGAATATCATAGAATCGATAATACTGAAACATCACAGAATCGAGAATATTGGAACATCACATAATCGAGAATACTGGAACCTCATAGAATACATCATGAAATATAGAAATGTCTAGAATCCATCATAGAATCGATAATACTGAAACATCACAGAATCGAGAATATTGGAACATCACATAATCGAGAATACTGGAACCTCATAGAATCCATCATGAAATATAGAAATGTCTAGAATCCATCACAGAATCAACGATATTGGAACATCACACATTCCATCATGGAATACTGAAATATCATATAATCTATCACAGAATCAAGGATATTGGAACATCACAGAATCAAACATATTGGAACATCACAGAATCACAGGTATCGCCCAGTCAGCTGAGTAAGGAAAGCAAGCTATTTCCATCTAGGATTACAACATGTATGAAACATACAGCAAGAGTACAACAAGCATAATCTAACCATATCATGTAATCGAAAGTAGAAAATGACAAGCATGTTTGCTAATTTTCTATCTATATGCATGCTTCCACAATGCTACGGAATAAGAAGATATCTTAACTTATCTTAACTTATCTCAACTTATCTTAACTTATCTTTGCTTATTATCATTAGCATACCTGTGCTAATTCCGTAGCATTTCTGGGCGGGCGATATTTTAGTATACCTGTGATTCTGCGATGTGTTCTTGATTTGATGGTATCTCTGATTTGCTGCTATTTCAGTATTCGTAATTTGCTGCTATTTCAGTATTCTTGATTTGATGATGTCTCAGTATTCTTGATTTGATGATATCTCAATATCTCTGGTTTGCTGCAGGTTCAGTATTCTTGATTTGATGATATCTAAATATCTCTGATTTGCCGCTATTCCAATATTCTTGATTCGATGATATTTCAGTATTCTTGATTCTGTGATGTCTCAGTATTCTTGTTTTGCTGCTATGTAAGTATTCTTGATTCTGTGATGTCTTAGTATTCCTGATTTGCTGCTATTTAGTCAGTATTCCTGATTTGATGATATCTCGAGATCTTTGATTTATTACTATTTCAGTATTCATAATTTGCTGCTATTTCAGTATGCTTGATTCGAAGCTGTTCCAGTATTCTTGATTCTGTGATATCTCAGTATTCTTGATTCTATGATATCTCAGTATCTCTGATTTGCTGCTTTTTCAGTATTCTTGATTCGATGCTATTTCAATAGTCTTGTTTCGATGCTATTTCAGTGTTCTTGATTCTGTTCTTGATTCCGTGATATCTCAATATCACTGATTTGATGATATCTCAGTATTCTTGATTTGTTACTATCTCAGTATTCACGATTTGATGATATCTCGAGTTCTCTGATTTGCTACTATTTCAGTGTTCATGATTTGCTACTATCTCAGTATTCTTGATTCGATGCTGTTTCAGTATTCTTGATTCAATGCTATCTCAGTATCTCTGATTTGATGATTTCTCAGTATACTTGATTTGCTGCTGTTTCAGTGTTCTTGATTCTGTGATATCTCAGCATGCTTGATTCGATGCTGTTTCCGTATTTTGATTCTGTGATATCCCATTATGCTTGATTTGATGCTGTTCCAGTATTCTTGATCCTGTAATATCTCAGTATTCTTGATTTGATGATATCTCATTATCTCTGGTTTGATGATATCTCAGTATTCTTGATTTGCTGCTATCTCAGTATTTACGATTTGATAATATCTCAGTATTCTTGATTCTGTGATATCTCAGTATTCTTGATTTGATGATATCTCAATATCTCTGGTTTGCTGCAAGTTCAGTATTGTTGATTTGATGAAATCTCAGTATTCTTGATTCTGTGATATCTCAGTATTTTTGATTCTTGATATCTCAGCTCAGTATTCTTGATTTGATGCTGTTCAGTATTCATGATTCTGTGATATCTCACTATTCTTGATTTGCTGCAAGTTCAGTATTCTTGATTCTATGATAACTCAGTATTCTTGATTTGCTGCAAGTTCAGTATTCTTGTTTCTGTGATATCTCAGTATTCTTGATTTGCTGCAAGTTCTGTTTTCTTGATTCTGTGATATCTCAGTGTGCTTGATTATTTGATGGTATTTTAGTATTCTTGATTCTGTGATATCTCAGTAGTCTTGATTATGTGATATCTCAGTATTCTTGATTCTGTGATATCTCAATAGTCTTGATTATGTGATATCTCAGAATTCTTGATTGTGTGATATCTCAGTATTCTTGATTTGACGCTGTTCCAGTATTCTTGATTGTGTGATATCTCAGTATTCTTGATTGTGTGATATCTCAATATTCTTGATTCTGTGATATCTCAGTATTCTTGATTTTGTGATATCTCAATATTCTTGATTCAGTGATATCTCAATATTCTTGATTCTGTGATATCTCAGTATTTTTCATTTGATGCTGTTCCAGTATTCTTGATTCTGTGATATCTCAGTATTCTTGATTTGATTCTATTTCAGTATTCTTGATTCTGTGATGTCTCAGTATTCTTGATTTGATGCTATTTCAGCATCCCTGATATTTCGATATATATCCGACTGGGTGATATTTCAACATATACCTCCACAAACATTACCAGAACCGCATTTTTATATATCTATACCGAAAAACAATGTAGAGACACATCTGAAGTTTGGCAAGTCCTCTTGCTAGCATGTCCTTGGAAAGAACATTAATAGAACCCTGTTTGGTATACCTCTACCGGAATGAAATATAGAGATGCGCCTGTAGTTTAGCAAGTCCTCTTTCATTGAAATTTCCCCAATCATCTGAATCGAAATCTCAACATTCTGTCTAAATAACATCCACATCAGGCTTTCTTGTATGAGTATTTCTATCTTTTCCAATATTGAGCAATATATGTTTTTTCTTTCCATCCCCTAGATACTTTTCCACTTCTCATTGTAGGTAGTAGCCATATATCCCTACTTCTTTGTTGTCAATCATAACATGCAGATATATTCTATCTTTCCTACGAAGTGTCGTTCTAGAATATTTGCATACTTTGTATGTTGTTTTCGGAATATCTTTGAAAAGTTTTGTAGAACTCGGAGAAGCCGTTTGTTCAATCTTATTTTCTACTATATCATCTAATACTGTAATTGCTAACCTGGCTTTCTTCTTTGTAGGTGTTGTCTTTTCTTTTCCAAGGTGTACTACAATTGTTGACTTTGTTTCGTCTGTAACTTTCTTCATTTCTTTCTCCAGATAGTACCCCAAAACCGGAACATCATTTTCTTCATAGTACAGACATGGTATTGTTTTCTTTCTATACCGTACACACTTTCTACACAAGTAGTCACCCTCTGGTATGGAAATACATCTCACTGCCTTTTTCACGTTCTCTTCACAATCTAGCAAATATTCATTTGACTCTAGATACTCTTTTGCACCTCTAGTATAGTTTTTCTCTTTTTGCTGTAGTTAATCTCCAATATTTTTGTCGGACTCCATCGTATTGTTTTTCCATTCCATGTATTTTCTGTAGGAGGAAAAATTTCCACTAGTACTTTGTCTAGTATGCATGAACGTGAGTCGTTCCAATTATCATCAGTTGTGAGTCCAAGTTCTTCTACTCGTTTACAAATCCTCTTCAATCCTTCAGTAGCATAGACTGTATGATGACTGGAATCGTTTTTCAAATAGCAAATTTTTTAATCATATTTTTTCTTGGTATAATTTGCAAACCCTACCAGATAGAATTCTCCAATAGGTATGAGACTAACATATTCTATACAATCGGGAAAATCGCGATACAATTGTTCTACTCTATTTCTAATCTTTTCTATTCTCTTTCTATTTTTCTCATATGTTTTTTCCAACTCACTCAACTCCTTTTCTTTTTCCTCCCAAACGTTCTCCTGCAATTTTTTGTTCACCTCTACCCATTTTCCCTTTTTCTCTTCCTCAAATATCTGTGCAATTAGTTTTTCTCTTTTCTTGGTGGAGTTCATTGATATCTTTCTATCTGTTTCTTGTTGAAGAATTTGAAATGGAGGCTTTTCATCACATATTCTATTCTTCCCCTTTCTCTTCCATATCCACTCTACACAATTTGTTGGTGGGAGGTAGTCTGTTGCTTCTATCTTCGTTTTGCTAGCCTTGGAAGGATTTTGATCACAAAGGATTGTTTCCGTATCTTTTTCTTTGGTGTAGCATTCTAGCGGAGCAAATAGAAAGTTACCATTTTCGTATTGCGATATATCAAGCACGAATACTGGGCAACAACGAAAGCCAAATGCTGACACAGCATATATGCTTTTTTCCATGATATATTTGGTGAGAATGAAGTCCTTGCAATTCTACCCGTGTGAGTGTAACAATACCAAACAATGTACAAAGTATTTTGAACTCTATCTAGTTTAATCATATTTCTATCAATATTCTGCTAGATTTGTCCATTGATTTTTAGATGGTTGTATATAGAATATACCCGGGAATTCTTCTAGAATATGTGTTACCGACAAATGGTTGTCCGTATATTGAAAGTTCAACTCTAGTACACCCTCGTTTTTGCACATCTGGGTGTGATAAAGTATTTCGCAAACGTTCAGATTTGGAATCAACAAAATCAGCCAGATGTCCTCCGAATACTTTTTATACATCCCACTCTTCAAAGTTTGAGACTATCTTGTTGTATATTTGTGTTCTCACAACATTTCCACCTCTCTTTGTATAGTAGTGAAGACATTATTTCCGATTGATTTCGTATTCTCTAGAATTGTGGGCTTTTCACTCTGCATTCCAGAAAATAGGTTCTTCGTTCTGTCAAAGTTGAAATAATCAACCAGACTGGATCTTTTCATTGTTCCAGATAGTCTTTTGTGTTATCAGTAGAGTATATTCCTAGTCCCACACTTTCTAGAAGTTGACAGAGATTCATTTTCTTCTCTTCCACTACATCTATGGGAATGTTTGACATATCTATCTTTGCGAGTACATTTCCTATTGGTTTTTCTTTCCATATGCGTTCCCAATTCTTTCTTGCTCTACTACTTGTATGCGATTCAATTATTTCTACAGTTTTCGAGATACTGCTATTCTGATTCTTGTTCAATGTACAATTACAGATTTTGACATTACAATAGTCTCATCCATGTCCAATTGTTTCCGACACAAATGTTGCTATTTTTTGTACAATATTCTTTGCAGCACCTGTTTTTCCATCGGTTAACATCAACTTTCCTTGTTTTGCTTGAATATCCTTTTTTCCTAGATACCCAAATACATTATATCATCAATGAATGCTTTTTCTATCCCTGGGATATATTGCAGTTTTGTTTTTCCACTATTCCCCTTTGCGTAGTCTACCTTTGAAATATCTGATACCAGGTATCGTAGGCATTTTCTTTTGCTACACAGTATGCTAGATATCTGCTCGAACGAATCCCCAAAGTGCTCCCATCTATCTCCATGTTTCTTTCTTTGGTAGCTTTTTCTGAGTTCATTGTATTAAATATAGGTTTAGATTAAATTTCTACTTTCGGTGAAAATATATGAGATTATCTGTATTGATTTGTGACAAAAACTTTGTTCAACCAGTCGAGTATTTCTTGTTTATCTTTTTCAGCTATATATCCAAGTTTTTTCAACTGTATAGATATGTTTGCGATTGCATACAGATCTTCCCTTTTCTGCATACCATGTTTTACTTTTGTCCAAAGATCCTCGAATCTATTTCGTAATTCATCCAGAATATCTTCTGTACTATCTTCGGTGTCATTTTGATCTGTACTATCATCTGACAGTTCTTGTGTATCGTCGATGTCATTTTGGTCTTCTTCTTGGTCTTCTTTTTGGTCTTTCTTGATTTTCAATATTCCATCTAATCCCTGTAATTGTTTTTGTAATTCATTGACATTTCTTCCCCATCTCATCCCTGCTGCTATTTTTCTCTCCGTGTCCTACCTTCTGGAGACAAAACTCTTTTCTTTCTTTGGGCTACTAGTATTTTCAATTTGTCTTGCAATTCTTTGATATCTTTCCCCCATCTTTTTCCTGCTGCTATGCTAGCTCGTATTTTTCTCATTTCACTCATATAAAACGGATTATTCTTGGTGCTTGTAGCATTATTCTTGCTGTATGTTTGTTGTAATGTCGGATGAAAATAGATTGTCTAACTCAACTTATCTCCCGCTTACCGTTCAATATTGCAAAATGTAGAAATACTCCTGCTAGAAGACCCGGAGTTGATGTCGTTTTGGGTCGTGTGATTGGGAAACTTTCCCGAAAGTAGATTCGCTAAAAGTAGACATAAAATAAAATTGCGCTCTCCTAAATGGAAGGGTTATAATGAGGATTTCAATAGTTGGGTTCCATTTAAGGATATTGAAAATATTAAATAAAGGTTTGAAAATAATTATATATAGTATTAATATGAAAAAGGCACTGCCTAAACGGGGATATATCCACCTTATTTTTTGATTCATTGATTGACCAACTGTTACAGTTCAGTGGAAATTGGAATGAATCATTGTATCCTTCAACAACTTAATAATTTACATACGGGGTTGCCGGTTGGCATTGTGGATCAGCAAATAATGAATGCACTACAGGCAGTTGGAACAGTTACCCATTACATTTGATCAGATGACACATAGTGATAACCTATAGATGGTTGTCAACAACAACACACTAATAACATTAACTGAATAAACAAATAAAACATTTCACATGATTTTTTTTTAGAAAACAATAACAATTTTTGAATAAACAGATCAATAAAGGTAAATAATCAGCACTCACCACAATGCCATATGGACCATTAAAGAAACATGATCGTCATATGGTCATGATGACTGTATATGTGGTCATGATGACTGTATATGTAATCCGTTATATTCTGAAATACAGAACTTAACATGTTTTGATTGAAACTAATTAAGTTATGGGATGAATTTTCAAAACTAAAACAATTTACACAGCATGTTTCTGTTCCATCATAACATCTGTAATATATATATGTATTAAAGGCTGGTACTGCATCATGTCATATTTGTGTGTCTACCATAATTATGTCATAATTTCTGATATTACCACATTGTGAGGTAAAGCTGGACATCATTTGGTAATTATAACTCCTTATTTTAATAAATTATGGTAACTTGTTGAATAATGTAAATAGTTCACATCCTATATCCAAGACCCATACTATCATGTAAATAAAAACATTATTGAACTTAAAACAGTCAAACACTGTAAGATGTAACATCTATTTAAACAAGACTACTAGTGACAGTAAATACAAAAGCATACACAGCTAACACAATCGCAATCAAACTAATTACTAAACTGCACTTAACTACTACCAAATTACAGGTTAACTGAAACAAAAACACATGCTTCAAAGAAATTTACATGCTTCAAAGAACTTCACATGCTACAGTACCTTAGTTTCAATGTATTAAGCTCCACTGGCATCAGTCTCTATCTCTCCAAAACATTTACAAATTGAAACTTGTTTTAAGCACTTAAAATGCATAACGTTTAGATTGCCAATCAAAGTAGGATAGTTGTTTGATAATGACTTTTTAAGATCATGTTTTATAATTTAGACAAGGTTGCAGATTTTCAAGTAACTTGCTGCAGGTATGTTTTTTAAAAAAAAGGTTTTAATGAATGAAATACTGTTAAAGTAAGTACAAGTATGAAATGAAGTGTAAAGTAAGTACAAGTATGAAATAAAGTGTAAAGTAAGTACAAGTATGAAATGTAGCGTACATGATAAACAAAATCAATGTACAAATAGAGAAAGGTTAGCAACTTTCACGTCACACACCTTTGTATTGAACTATTGGTATATAAGGTTAGCGACTTTCACGTCACACACCTTTGTATTGAACTATTGGTATATAAGGTTAGCGACTTTCACGTCACACACCTTTGTATTGAACTATTGGTATATAAGGTTAGCGACTTTCACGTCACACACCTTTGTATTGAACTTTGGTATATAAGGTTAGCGACGTCCATGTCACAGACTTGTATTGAGACTTACTGAGGACTGGCTAAAAAAACAGAAGGATTATAAAGTTAACATTATGAAATGACTTAAAAGTATATCAACTGCATGTTTGCCATTGATTGACAATATTATAACTACCACTACTACTACCTTAAACCTTAAACTGATAACCCATGTCTGCAAAATCCTTGGAAATTGAATGTAGTAAGATGGTGTACCATTTAGACCTTGAAATGAAATTTGGATGTACACCATCATATAGATCTGCATATACAAATTTCTCCACCCGTTTCCTGTTTTGTTTGTTAACACCCCTCTTTTTAATGGAAATTTTTACAAGATCTTTGTCCCAATGAACAGTTCTAAGATTAGACTGGTTACTGAGCTTTTCAATTTCCATATTTACAATTCTTATGTCATTTTCAAGGGTGAGCTGATGAAGTGTGTTCATAGAGTTACTGGTGATTGGTGTTGTTAGGAGATTTCTTGATATTTTAAAGTTGTTATATTTTGATATTGATACTGGAGGGATAGTGATGAGCTTGCACGGAATATCCAGATTAACAACATACTGTCTGACAGCAGTAATACACTGTATAAGTGTCTGAACGTTGTTTTCCATATTATAAACAAGTTCAGTACCATTGGTGGTGTCCAATTTTTTTGTGATATTGCAAATACCTGCAGCAATGCATATAAAAGAGAAAGCTTTTAAATTTGTTTCTGATAGAAAATCTTGGATTCTGCTGATTCCAGCTCCAGGAATGTTTTTGACAATTATTTCGTTTTCTGACAAACACGTGTTTTTCTGTATTTAGTTTGGGAGCCAATTCCCCCTTGAATCCGTTACAATAAGGATCTTCATTGTTTTCTGCATATATGAAACATATATAAATGGTAACTATTTTTTCCATTTACAGTATACATTGTCAAATAATGCTTCAGGGTACATGACAGCATCTAGAATCATGAATTATGCTACATACAAAGTCTATAGTTTGAAAATGATACAAACACAAATGTATCCATGGGACCCGGATGCTCCCATTGAAAAAAATGGAAAACCTAAAGTCTGACAAAAAGGTCCATAACTGTGGTAAAACAAGGTCGATTTTGACGCGGAGTCCATATGCACATTTTGACATCATAGGTAAGCATCCTTGAAACTTTCGAAACATCATTTGGTTGAAAACTGTGGGAGAAGATATACAGGGTTTTCATGAGCGGCAGATAGACAGGCATGTCTAACGCTATATGACCACTCACCATTCGGTGGTGGGAGCATAAAAAAGTAAGCGATTATCACATCACCTGCCTTATGTAAAAGAAAAAGATAAGCGATTATCACATCACCCACCATATGTAAGAGAAAAAGGTAAGCGATTATCACATCACCTACCTCATGTAAAATAAAAAGGTAAGCGATTATCACATCACCCACCATATGTAAGAGAAAAAGGTAAGCGATTATCACATCACCTGCCTTATGTAAAAGAAAAAGGTAAGCAATTATCACATCACCCACCATATGCAAGAGAAAAAGGTAAGCGATTATCACATCACCTGACTTATGTAAAAGAAAAAGGTAAGCGATTATCACATCACCCACCATATGTAAGAGAAAAGGGTAAGCGATTGTCACATCACCCACCAAGTAAGAGAAAAAGGTAAGCAATTGTCACATCATCCACCATATGTAAGAGAAAAAGGTAAGCGATTATCACATCACCTGCCTTATGTAAGAGAAAAGGTAAGCAATTATCACATCACCCACCATAATGTAAACTGTAATTAAAAACGCAGCAATTACCACATGTGCCATCTATAAATGGAGACATGTTGTAGGAAAAGTAGAATTGACATTCACATCAACAACCATCAATTATGTACATACAATATATAGCGGAAAATCCCGTGTCGCATTTCTTTTTTCTTTCAGTATATTTAGGAAATTAAAGTTAGCGATATAGTAGGAGTATTACTAGAGTAGCGTGATCTGAAAGTTAGTATCAGCTCGAGTGGAAATTCCATATCTGCAATATCTCGCCAAGGCTAAAGCCTCGAGAGTGATCCTGCAGAAATGGCATATCCACAAGAGGTGATACAACTTCCAGAGCACTTACTCTAGTAATGATGCAACTTCCAGAACACTTACTCTAGTAATGATACAACTTCCAGAACACTTACTCTAGTAACAATCATTTTATTACATACCTTCATAAGAAAGCTCATGACATTTTATAGCACCGTATAGTAGACTAGTTTGTTGACACAGGTAGGCGACGATGTCACAGGACGTCATACAATGATGTTTGTAGTATATAGTGATACAGAAATCTATATTTAGTATTATAGTGATATACATATTCAGAAAACAGCATTTTGCACTCCATTTTAGGAAAATGAAAATACCATGTATAATTGATATTTATACAATAAATAGATATATATCCGTGGGGCAACTCAATACTGTGTCTTTAAAGTAATTATGGTTAGCCATTACACCTTGATTTAATGGGACTAAGGTAAGCGATTGTCACACCGCCTACCTTGATTTAATGGGACTAAGGTTAGCGATTATCACACCACACACCTTGATTTAATGGGACTAAGGTTAACGATGGTCACACCGCCCACCTTGATTTAATGGGACTACGGTTGCGATTGTCACACCGCCCACCTTGATTTAATGGGACTAAGGTTAGCGATTATCACACCGCCCACCTTTATTTATTGGGACTAAAGTTTGCGATTGTCACACCGCCCACCTTGATTTAATGGGACTAAGGTTAGCGATATTGTCACACCGCCCACCTTGATTTAATGGGACTAAGGTTAGCGACTGTCACACCGCCCACCTTTATTTAATGGGACTAAGGTTAGCGACTGTCACATCGCCCACCTTGATTTAATGGGACTAAGGTTAGCGACTGTCACACCGCCCACCTTGATTTAATGGGACTAAGGTTAGCGATTGTCACATCGCCCACCTTGATTTAATGGGACTCAGGTTAGCGACTGTCACACCGCCCAGCTCGATTTAATGGGACTAAGGTTAGCGACTGTCACACCGCCCACCTTGATTTAATGGGACTAAGGCTAGCGACTGTCACACTGCCCACCTTGATTTAATGGGACTAAGGTTAGCGATTGTCACATCATCCACCTAGTTCAAACAGCTACCATTAAAAGATTTTTGGAAAGCATAGATTACAATGTTTCAGTTGTAATCACTGATTAGTGATGATGTAGAGAAAATCATTCTTCCAAAATGCTTTTGTTGAAGTTGGCAAATATTGCATTGATTTTGTTACATATAGACAGATCATGAGAAAGAGTGTGTGTCTCGACAAATCAACAAGCCGCTGTATCTCTCGGTCACGTGCGGTAGTAGTGGGTGTATTTACAACATGGCAAATTCTGTCTTGATTAACAAGAACTGAAGGGTGCCAAGCAAAATCCGGAAGCTTTGTTTTACTACCAGCAGATTTGGCTCGGGATAAGGCAACAAACAATGCACCAGGATTTTGTGACTCAAACTTTCTTGTGCCTGGGTTTATTACAATATATCTGTTGGTTTCACCCTCACCAATTGTCATCCCTTGACATTTATGTATTGTTGTCGCCCATCCAAGGCAAAGCGGTATCTGCCTTCGCTTGCAAGAATGGCAAATGCAATCTATTCTTCTTTCCACGGGAACTATCGGTACCAGTTTGGGATTATCAACCAGAAATGGTGGTCCAGTATAACTGGGGAAATTAACCATGATGACGTCTGGAAATGTGTCTGGTGGTCTTCCCCCATTCATGTATAGAATATCAACCACAGTACCCAAAGCTCCATTAAAAAGGCCATGTTTAACAGAGAGATTGACTGTCAACATGACTTTTGCAGTTTTACTAAGATAGAGCGTATGCACCAGTCCTCCTGCTTTGTCCTTTGTAACAGAAGAAGCATGGCAGCCTTTAGATACACCCTTGATTTGAGCAACAGGATATGTTGTGTTTAGTTCAGTTAACATGGTCTTGTTATGTTCCCAAACTTCTGCATGCGTTGGAAACACAAATAGTCCTCTATTTTGCATATCTTTCAAGGCAGCTGCTCCATATGCGCTCTTTAAATTGTTCCATTGGAAGTTTTGGAGCCATGTTGCATGATCGGGTGTCGTTTTATACTCTCTTAGTGAAAGCAATACTTCTTTTAACTGATTTTCATCGCTATTTTGACGAATTATTGTATTAAGAGCGACAGAGTTTGAAAATTCCTGCCAGACCATGACACCATGTAAAGCAGCTGGTGTTGTTTTCCTAGAATTATTGTATACAGGAGAATCTAGGACAAGGGGCAATTGCACATCATCGCCAAAAAATACAACAACTGGTAAACCGCCCCATGACATATTACAATGTTTGCCTTTGTCAATGCCGTATCTGCACATGAATTCCATCCATCCTAATGTAGTTACTCCAACCAGTGAACGTTCATCCACCAGCAAAACCTTCAAACCTTGTAAGTTAGATTGTAAACTATCTGCAGTGGCACCTTGTGGGGATGACATCTCTTTTCCTGCATGAGAGGTTGGTACTTTAAGGTAACTGTGCAAAGTAACACCCCCAATAAGGTTTGCACTGTTTCCAGTTGGGCAAACAACCTGTACAGACCTGTTTGAGTTTAAAAATAGCCTCACTGCTTTCGCAATACATTTTATTAAATGAGACTTACCATATCCGGCTGTCCCAGACACAACCAATCGTAAAGGCTGATAACTAGCATAACTGTCATTGAAATGTTGGAGGGTATTCATTACAATGTAAAAAGCAAGTAGCTGATCTGCGTTCATGCTGAATAAATCTACATTTGGTAAATCGAGAAAACCGTCATCTGAATCATTCGTTACATTTAGGTTTTCAAGAAAGGTTTGCCCCAATGTGTTTGGATATTTTTCGGATGGCAATCCCCAGTTGTAGTCTTCTCCGCCATCATCAAATTTCAGGTTTTCTGGAATGACGTCATAATCAGCATCAGGCTTGAGAATGTCCATCCACTCAGGTTGTTGGGATGAGCGATTTATACTGTTGTCAATCAAATTGTTGCTTATGTTGCTGCGCTCGTTCAACACCGGCCTTCACAAAGTTGGGACAAGAATCAGAGGAAAGAAACATTTCGAAAGCCTCTTTCCAAGAACTTGACTCAGGTTTAATATCAAGGAACTTCCGCCAATTTGGCCAATGTAAAACCAGCATAATTTTGCAGTACTCTACATGAAGTGGCCAAGTTGCTTGTGTGTTGCCCGAAAAGACAGGCACAGTGTTTGTTTTACAGACATTGGAGTAAAAAGAAGATTTGTCTTTAACATCTCTTGACACATATTGGTCAAGAGCAGTGCTCTTTGTGACAATAGTACCATTTTTTTCAAGAACTCGAAAACCTGAAAGACTAATTGATTTTAATGTATGACTTGACCTGTACAGTGGCAATCTGGAAAGCTCTTATGATGCCTCAACAGCTGATATGTCCCTTTTAACAGTTTTCATCAATAATTTGTTGCACAGTGATTTTGCATTATTGCTTGATTCATCAGTGGCACAGTTAATCATATCACTGAATAGGTCCGACAGTGATTCACTGGTTTTATTCCCTTTACAGGCATAACCAGTGATATATCTTTCAGTTGCCATTATTTCGTTTACAGAGGGATTTTCTGGGGGACTTTTTGACAAAATCAATGATATATCACCGTTTGCTCGCCACCCTTGGGTGTGGTATTGATAATTTTGGACTAGCATTGGGTGGTCTCTTTCCATTTCAAGCCTAAGAGAAGAGTTCTTGTCTTTAATGATATCTGGCGTTGCTCGTAATTGTTTACCAGGGTTTGATTCCGTACCAAATTCCATTCGACACTGTTTAAGTGCTGGCTTATGTTTATTTGGTTTCAAACAGTAATCGGAACACCTGTGAAGATTAAATCTGTTTGTCAGTAAAAGATAATCTTCAAGAATAGATGCTTGGGAAGAAGATACATCCATCAACAATTTCACCAGTGGTTTTTTTTCTTCTGGTGGTTGCGGGGCGCTGCCCTCAGGTGGAGGCCATAGATTTTTTCTAGGATTTCCTTTTTCATCAACACCAGCAAGATGTTTGGCTGATAAACCAAATTGATACTTTGCCCAATCTGATAATGTTTGTGCACCATCTGAATCAGACAGCCCGGCTTTTACACATTCATATAACAGGTAGTGTGATTCTCTGTCATGCCTCCAACAGAGGTCATGCCAATGAACCATTCCCCTGGACTTTGCAAATTCTTGCCTGTACCAGTAAGTGTTAACGCCAAAAACAGGCCCCATTACTTTTTCAAGTATGATTGTGTGCGAAGATCAAAGTACTTTGCAACAATGTGAGAGTTTTGTTGCAATGCATGAAACAGTTCTACGTGGTTATCAAAATTAACCCTTTCACCTGTACATTGTTCAATATATATGGAAAGAAGACGTCGCAGTGGCTTGAAATGAAATTCAGCAGTTGTGAAAAACGATGGTAAACAATCACCATTGTTAATTTTAAACTGATTCAATGCGCGAAGTTCTTTATTTCTTTGTGCCCAGTACTGAGTTGTCCCACGAAGAGTGTTACTGAAGTAAAGTATTTTTTGTGCTATAGATTGATCCCCATTTTGTAACTTATCTTTTAACTCTGTAACGGTCATATGTGTTTCCCCAAGTTTTTGATTAACAATGAAGGAACCTTTTTCCAATGTTTGTTTCCTAACAATCATATTGTGTACTACAAATTTAAAGTACTGATGCCTTGCAAATCGTCCGTCTTTAAACCAAATGAGAAGTTCTGCCCAGTCGGAAAGAGATTTGCAAGTAATTGGTCTATTTATGTGAAAATCACCCACCCCATATGGAAATAAGCATGGAAATGCTAATGAAAAGAAATGTTCTGTTGTGAATTCTGAAAGGGGAAGATTACCTCGTGTAGGCCAAGGAATTGTTATAGTACCTTGTTTGTTTTGGGTTACATTTGCATTATCACCAACTATTTCTTTGACAACGGTTTCAACTTGTTTTTTTATGTTTACGGAATCATCAGGAAAGAGTACTCCAGATGTGCTATTGCATTGCTCAATATCAGATATCTCTGTCTGATTTGGAGCTGGACCTTTGTCAGTGATATGGTGGGCATCCCCAGTATACCTGATGTTGGAATAGCATCTAGTTCACCGTCAAGTGGAAGGGCCTCAAGTCTTTTTTGAGAGATAATTATATCTTTGTATGCAGGGTTGTTATCTTTTAACCAGTTTAGTGCACATTCAATTTTTAATCGGCGTACCCTAAACTCCTTTGAACTGTCATTTTTACCCTGTTTCCTTACTTTAATAATTTGTATTTCATTTGGTAATCTTGGAAAGATTTGAGCAGGCTCTTTGACTTCTTGTGGGAATGTAACACAATGTCCACTAGATGCTATACCACCATGCCTAAGCATATGAATGTTCATACATGGCGATATTCTGGAAATCAATTGTTGTTCCACAACAGACATTTCTTTCAATTCATTAGGCATTAGACCAGGGTTCATAAAATTTTCTTCTGAAAACATTTTAATATCTGCTTTTTCAGAAGAACAGCGTTTACAAACTGAATTCTTATCTAGTTTCATGTCAATTTTACTTTCCTTACAAACTGAACAAGTGTGTATTTTATATGACATTTGCTCAAGTTAGAATGCTCTAATTGAATCCATTGCTTTGTTAAACTGCATATTATCAGTAGATGGGGGTGCGTCAGGAACATCTTTTGATTCGAGACCGATTTGATTTTCTACTTTTTTAATGTGTCTGTTCATGAAAGATTTGCGTAGTTTTCTTTCATAAGCTGTTTCATTTTCTTAAGGGGGTTTGTACCACACACCTAATTTTCTACAGATGTCAATTTGTGGGTCAGTAGGGCTGGAGATGAAATCTGACTTCTGATCAATGCCAGTTTGTATTGACGGTTGGGCTATTTTTCTTTTTTTTGCCTGCGGATCACTTCTTTTGGTGTTTTTCACACGGGTCTTAGTAGAATCATGGGAAATTGGAACAGCATAGTAAATTTCCTGTTCATCAAGTTCATGGGAAGTACATGTATGTACTGAGTCTATTGACTCATTTGATGTGCCTTGCATTTCTGCATGTGCATACATTTGTTTTCATAGAACTATAACAATGATCAGATGAAATGTAATTACTGTGCTGATTAAATGCATAGCCATGATCATGTTCAACTACAAACGATATGTCAGTTTCGTCAAATGTATCGCCATGATGATTGGCATTTGTTTCCGAATTTTATCTACCGGAATGTTATTTTCATATTCAGGTATTGCACAGTATGTATTTTTCAGAACCATGAAATGTTCATTCATTAAAAGTAAATGCACGTTTGTGGCTGAATTGGAAGCAGAAGCAGGTGTATATGTTGTAAGAGTAAATGTTGTATTTTGGTCCTTGTTTTTGCCAACCAACCAAACATTTATTTTACTGTCAAACAGATCAGATGCAGCCTCAATTTCGCATGCAGTCGCCAACCAATTTCCATTTATCATACCATCAAAGTACATTTCAGGGGTCATAAGGGGGCCATGGCACACACTGACTTTGTGTTGCCAATTTTCCCAATTACCAAATATCCGCCCGCAATCCAAATTCCTGTAAATGGCTCTGTTGCTCAAATCACCTGCAAACAGAATGCTGAGACAATGGAAAAAACAGTTACCATCTCCTGGTACATTGTACACCTGAAAACTTTGATTTTCAATTACTATATCTCCCAGAAATGAATTTGACAAGACAGACATAATTGAGTCAATTTGACAGACCTAACAGATTGATTATAATACCTGTGAAGTTTATATATACGTAGTAAAATAATTATAATTATAATTACAGAACTTTCTGCAAGCGATCTTTATTTACAACTTTTGACAGACGACAGGAAGTAAATTGCTATGACGTAATTTACAGTATAGGTTATGTACATGTATGTCACGGTAACTATCGATTATTGCGGAAAATAACGAAGAGTTCCGATGTCTTTGATCGTACATAGTCGGCCAATTCCGTCATCATTCTTCGCCTATGGCGAGATGTTGCGAATGGCATCCAGACAAGGGACATCGCCGAAGAGGCCCGAAGTGAATTTACCATGCTTATCAGCGGAAGTAGAGACTGGTTTCCCATTCCGTAAGCTCGACTCTCATATACTTGGCCGAAATCGGAAACCAAAGGGATAATATTTTTCAAACGCATAGTATGTGAACAAAAGTTGATACCGTTAAGGGGATTTTCATCCCTGGCGCTTTGCGCCAGGGATAAATCCCCTATTATATATGGAACAAGAAAGGTTAGAAAAGGTTTGCAAAAAACTTAACAATTTAAAAAATAAATATAGAAGAGAATTGATGAGAGGTAAGCAATTCCAAGTAGAATATGAAGTAGTTCGTGATGATTTTATGGACACCAAAAAAGCAATGTTAACAAGCAAAGACGATTGCTGGTTGAAATGGATAATTATGAACGTGAGCTGGATGGAAACAGAGAAGAGCTTCTTGAACTAAAATACAAAATAGCAAAGTGTAGGAAAATAAAATACTCCATGGTAAAAAACGATATGTACAGCGATGATGAAGACTACTGTCCGGTTCCGTCTGATTTTGCTTAATCAATTTCAATATAATGAAAGTAAAATGTCATGGCAAAAGTATTTGTGCGATAAAATATATTGTCAAAGACGTGCCATATAAACAACAGGAGGAACCACGGCATAACACGTCAACATTCAACCCTCTAGCGTCTCCACATGAACCTACTGTGTCTATAGTAACAACACTGGGTCTCAAAACATACCGATGACGTCAGTCATTACAACCTACGGTGTAGACACAACCATCATTATAATATAATTCCACAGCTAATCAGTCTGGTCCAAATAAATCAAAACACTGCCAATCCAGTCTGACATTACATTCGCATATCAGCTGTCAATGAAAGCTGTAACAGCATCTGTTATATGAACTGTCGAATAGTCGAGAGAGAGAGAAAGAGAGAGAGAGAGGATGACACATCCGTTCAAATGAGGACATTGATAAGTCAAAATCCTGCCATGTGAGGACACACATGACAATGTGAGAACAAAATGTGTGTCCTCACATGTACTATCGTTTAAATGATAGTTAGGGTGGGGTGGGGGGGGGGGGGAGAGGGGGTGGAGAGGACTGGGGGCGGGGCGCTAGGTGTTGTGAGGACACGAAATGGATCCGAATACAAACGACGTCATAATATACCTATATATATGTATCTATAAAATATGTAATGTTTACAGCATAATTTTTCCAGTATATGCGATTTGTACTGCTTCTCGAGGGCCGCAGGCTATAAATGTTTTGCACCAGAGCCACAACTACGCATGTGCAAGAAGTTTTAGGGCGTTGCAGTCTTCAGTAAAAATAACAGCCCGATCCAATCAAGAAATAGCGTTATCACGATTATGATTATTGCAGCCAATCGCCTTTGTATATTATTGGGCAAATGCAAATTTCAAGGAGTGCTGTTTTGGTAATGGTTTAGTCGTTTCGATTGACAGGTGTAAATTACAACTGCGCGCGCGTAAAATTGAGTAGACATGATATAACTGCCGAATCTGTCATTTATAGCACGGCTGAAGCATATCGGCATTGATAGCACGGTTTCAGGTTTCTGCAAATTACATCATAAGCAAGAACAAAGGAAAACCATTAGAGCTATGGTACAAATATATATATCTTAACTGACAGAGACAAACATATAGTATTATACCACAATAGCCTAAATACACACTATGCATCGTGTAATACCCGAGAATATACACAGCATATGTTAGTTATTGTGGTATAAATACAATAGAGCATGAGTCTTACACGTGTACGGACGATAATGCACTCGCTAACGCTCGTGCATTATCTCCTCGTACACGTGCAAAACTCATGCTCTATCCTATACATATACCATTTCACATTGTGGATCGGCAACCGATTTTAAATATTAGTTACAACGAGCCTTACACAACTCTAAACTATGTTTCTGACATTGGTAATACGAGGTCGTCTAGAAAAGGTAATCTGCATGATATGTTTTCTTTCATTTAGCAATATTCGTCATCATATTAATCGATCGTCTGTCAGTTACACGATATTGTGCAAGCTATTATGTTTCAATTTACAAGAACATGTTCAATTTTACGAGATGACAGAGTTTATTACCAATGAGTATTTTTGTGTTTAGAATGCTAATACTACTCCTGCTGCTGCTTCTGTTGCTATTACTGCTACTGCTTTTGCTGCTGCTGCTGCTGCTGTTGCTAATACTGCTACTATTATACTACTACCACCACTACTACTACTACTACTACTATTATTACTACTACTACAGTTACTATAACTACTACTACTACTGCTACTAATACTACTACTACTACTACTACTACTACTACTACTGCTACTGTCACTGCTACTACTACTACTACTACTGCTACTACTACGACTACGACTACTACATCTCTTACTACTACTGCTACTTTTACTACTACTACTACTTTACTGCAAATACTGCTTCTACAACTACTACTCCTACTACTATCAACACTACTACTGCTACTGCTGCTACTACAATTATTGCTACTACTACTACTACTACAACAACCAGTACGACTACTATTACTACTACTACTACTACTACTACTACTACTACTACTGTATCTATGCTTCTGGTGTTGCTACTACAACACTTATTATTACTATTACTACTACTACTATTATTACTACCATCACTACCACTACTACTACTATTACTACTACTACTACCACCACTACTAATGCTACTACTACTACTACTACTACTACTACTACTACACTACTACTACTAATACTACTACTGTTACTATAACTACTACTACAACTTCTACTATTACTACAACTGCTAAAGCTACTGCTACTCCACTACGACTACGACTGCTACTGCTACTACTACGACTACGACTACTACTACTACTACTACTACTACTATTACTATTACTTTTATTACTACTACTTATAATAATATTCCTATGCTTCTGCTGCTGCTACTGCTGCTACTATTACTATTATTACTACTATTACTATTATTACTACTACTAAAATTATTACTACTACTACTACTACTACTACTATAACTACTTCTACTACTATTACTGATACTATTACTATTCCTACTACTACTGCTACTACTACTACTACTACTACTGTTACTTCTACTACTAACACTACTACTATTACTATGATTCTGTTGCTGCTACTATTACAGTTATTATTATTATTACTACTACTACTACTACCACTGCTACTACTACTACAAATAATACAACTATTACTACTATTACTACTACTACTACCACTACTACTACTATTACTACTACTACTACCACTACTACTACTACTACTACTACTACTATTACTACTACTACTACTACAACTATTACCACTACTACTACTACTACAACTATTACTACTATTACTACTACTACTACCACTACTACCACTTCTGCTACTATTACTACTATTACCACTACTACTACTACTACTACGTCTACAATCACCAAAATTAACGGTGTGTGTACTTTACCAATAACATTAATCATACTTCTTGATACTCACGTCAAGGCATGTATATAATTGTATTAAGAATAGATAAACCTGCACACAATGTATACGGTCGGTCATACGATAACATTTTCTTTCATTTCCAGGACGTTCGGAGAGCTAGTATCGGCAGGATATGTGCGCTTTCGTTTAAATTAAAGGTTCGTTAAATATTAAGAAAGTAATGAGGATAAAACACGTACATGAATGGTCCTCTTGGTGGATAATTTTCTTGCCTTGAAAACGATAAAAAGTCTGGTTGTTTTTCCACCGTAAATATACATATACAAAACAACATACACGTAACGCAAATTGAATTTTAATCTTAAGGCCGTCAGGGAAAAACGATGATATAACTTATTACAACAACAACTAACAGGCTTAGTTCAAGTACACAATTATTGATCTATTAATCATCAATAAAAATGTACCATCGAGTAAAGCATTAATTTACACATGTAAAGTCTACTTACTGTTGGCGATGGATGTTTATATCCGGAGTGCCTAAACCGCATCGTGTCCGATAATCTAATATGTGTGTTATTATACGGTAAACAGCAGCAATAATCCTCTTCCACATACCATAAAATGTGTTTCTAAGAATGCTAACTGCCGGTAGCTACAAAACGTATTTTCTGGAAATAATGGATAACACAAATCAATAATGAAATGGTTTATGTAACGATCCTTGTTAAAATAGCATTCCACAAATCTGGTCATAACTATAATTCAATTGTAAATTCAAAATGAGACAGTTGTATTCAGCAATACATGTTTGATAGTTAAAACGGGATGTGTGAGTCTTCTGTAGATTGTTTCAAAGTTTGTCAGACTGTATACCACAGCTCACCATATAGCACGGGTGTACACATAGATATACAAATCGGACAGGAAAAGTAGCTTTCAATGACGACAGTCAACCACAAACACACAGAAATAAAGAACAGTTTTAAAAATGAATAAAAGGCAAAATAAGACATCACAAACACAATATGGTTGACAATAGGGCTACCGCCTTGAAAAATGCCGCTGTGGGTTTAAACCGGGTTCTAGGGTGCACCAAACCTCATTCTTACCCTATTGTCGGCCCAATAAGCGGTACAGTGTCATTACAGATATCCCCGCCAGGTTATAATATCTAAAAAAACAAGGCAGCATTGATAGGCAATATAAGTAAAACACATAAATGATCATGTATATATAATGATAAAAAAACAAAAGCTTGGAAAGCCACAAAGTAAGTACTCAATGACTTGGCAGAAGCCAGAGCAACAAGAAAATAAGCCGTTAAGGGTACGACAAGACGACATTAAAGACAAACATCAAATGCTACCGTCCTATAAGGATCTAGGTAGACGTCATCATAGGCTCCACATGCTGACCGGTCATCGCACAATCAAAGAGGAAAGCATAGTGGCGAACTGTAAATGGGTCCACGTACGTCTTAGGCAATGGTACATTGTTCCTAATTATTAATCATCGTAAATATCAAGAACTCAATTAAATATCGCCGATATAAGGCCTAGTGCCTACTAATCAATGAATGCAAAGTTTTTAATGCTAATACTAAAACAATTGTAAAATGCATCGAGGCGGCAACAATGGGTAAGGGTGAATCATCCGTATTTGGAGCGTCTAATAACTTGTTCATTTATAAATGTTGATAATTAATGTCAGTTAAATAGAGAATATTATGTCAGTGCCTTTTACTATCAAGCTTAGAAAACGAAGAATGGCGTGGCTCTGCCGAGCCGTTCTTCGTTTTCGTGCCGAGCCTAATAAACTTGATAGTAAAAGGCACTGACATAATATTCTATTTATCATGTAGATTATCCACATTTTCTGTATGAATTACTATTATTACCTATTTCTCAGAATGTTACGCTTATCGAGGACGCCGCCATGTTGTTGTTTTTTGTTTGTTTTATGACGTCATGCAACGTTACGTGCATGACGTCAGATAACGTTACGTACAATAAACGCCGAGGGATTCCGCATTGATTTGCTCTATTGGTCAGTGCGCATTAAAGCAAAATGTATTAGGTCACCCCTTTATTAGGCAGAAAAGTGCATATCTGCATGATAAAACAGTTTACTTAACCTTAACCTTTAACCTAGTGACCCAAAACAAATAAGGATCACCCTTACACGGTAGACACTTTACCTACATATGTTGATTACGTTATCATGATTGGATTTACAATTATTAAACAGTTATTAAACAGAAACCAAGATGTTTACGGACTAACGGGCGACTGATGGGCTGACAGAGTGATTGCCATTAAGTGGTCCAGCCTTAATTCCATTAAGTGATGGAAAAGCTTTTATTAGCAGGATTTTATAACGGAGATTTCGACAATAAGATGCGTTTAAACACATGTTTTACTGAAAAAAATACCTATTTGTTATTTTAATTTACAATATGCAAATGTTTTAAGGAAATATAAAAAGATCGGACAGGGAAAGTAGCATTCAATGAGGACATATTGTCAACCACAAAACACAGAAACAAACACCCAAACAGACAAACAAGAAGGCAAAAATAATAATAAATGCAAACAACATCACAAACACAAAAGGGTTGACAATAGGGCTACCGCCTTGGAACGGTCAGTAGCAAAGTAGGCCACTGGGGTTTCATACTTACCCTACTTAAGCCGAATTTAGGGTGTTATTTCACACCCCAGCCAACCCCGTTTTCTCTTCTTGGAGAAGGGGTTGGATTGGGTATGCAAGTCAATACTCGGACCACGTAATGCTTTAGGGCTAAGCATGCGATGCCCTAATAATAGAATCGAATTTTTTTTTATATCTACGTACAATAATTCTTGTTAAGAAATGGCTTGTATTTACATTTTATTTGTGTTTCCAAGCTTAACATATCAGCATTCTTAGACGGGCCTCAAAAATACATTGTTCAAATGAACAGCTACTCCATCAGGGCTACCATTATTATAAAATTCGAAAAAGACCTTGAATACATTTTATGATCGCAACCCTGAATTACGTTCGAAACCTAAACGTAATTTCGTTATATAGGAACTCGTCTGTAACAAGAACTATCACAACCTGATGACTCGCTTGTAATAATGTAAAGGCATTCTTTCAAATGTCTATTTTGCGCAAAATATGACCTATTTATGTGTCGACGTGCCGTGAAATACCATTCATTCCATTCCATTCAAATGTCTAAAATGTCAATGATAACATGTGGACTTGCGCTGATGTTTGTAGAGCGTTATAGTTCCGTTTTGATAACATCTTCTAACGTATGGTAAACCATTTACCGCCAAATAATTGGTATTCCTATGGCTACTATTTGTGCCCTACTTGTCGCTGATTTGTTTTTTATATTGTTATCAAGGCCATTTCATTTCGCGTTTTTCGCCTGCTAGACATTAATGATGCGTTTAAAAATACATCCCGGTATCACGAAGACATACGCAATATTGATTATCTGTTCTTTGCTCATATGGTCACATATTTATCCTCCAGAGCTCACGTCTTATACATCCAACAAATACCATAGCAGCATTCCCCTATCTTCAACACAAGATGTCTAATGTTTGATTACATACATACAAAACTATATGATTAATATTGATAACTTTGACATCTTTAACTAGCCATATTTATATTGGAACGCATTACATGCTACAGCACACGGGGTTTATATCTCTCATCTGAATCGTTTTGCTAGAGCTCGAAATGATTTTACGGACATTTATGATAGAAAACAAGTTATTACCTGTCAAGCAAACTTCTTTAGCAAGGTGTTCATTACCACAAACTACGTGGATCTTTCTCAAAGTTGTATCGCCGCAAATACACCACACATCTAAAATCGTTTCGGCGACTAGGATTATCACAACATTTATTTTATGGGTATGTGATGTATATACATCAGGAAGTAAAAAGGTTGGACGAGTTTTCTGAACCCTTACACAATTAATCAGGACAATGTTGTTTAACGGCTCATCAACACAGTATAGGTTATTTAGAGCCGCCCCAGAGAGAGTGGAAGGATACATATGAATCCCTGAACCGTGCCCTACTCTTATTATCGAATAGATTCCTATGGTTCTTTAACGTGCTCGGAGGATAGACCGATACACGGGACCGCCCGGGGCCTCCGGTTACAAATCCGCCGCGCTACCGACTGCGCCACGCCAGCCCTCTTAATCAGGACAGAATACTACCCTTTACTATTACAAATTATATATGACCGGCAACCTCGTGAGACTCTATGACTGCACCTTCTGAAACCCTTAGTGGGGAGATAGGTATGTGGATTTTCTTCCCTCAGAAATATTGGTCGTACCTACATCTGCTGTGGTTGTTCGGTACAATGTTTCTTAACGCTCTGTTTGTGGTGGCACATACTTTGCCTTTGTTTCTTGTAATTTCTGTTAGTTCTGTGTGTGAATTAAGGATAACTTTGTTCTGCAAATAGTGAATTACCCCAATAAAAGCAATACAAAAATGTATTTTGGCTCTCAATCTGTCATATATCTAGAAACACAACACCGATTCAGTCTTTTCAACGTCTTATGTCAATAATTCACAATGTGTATGCTGACATATGGCAAAGCCACATCTCTACATATCATCTGTGCTCATAATCTCCGAAGGCATATTTAAGAAGAACACAGCAAACTGCTTACTATTTATGACAACGAAATTCCGATTAAATATCATTGTAAAATAAAAATCAAACACATGCAAATTAGAAAAAAAGATTATGAAATGAGAAATTTGGATATCATCGAACACAGTGCCGAAACCTTGAAACTTTCCATGGAACTACTTAAACATTAAAACTTGGACGTAAATTTTGACCGGTCTGACACCGCCTGCGTGTATTGATATGCATAGTTTAGCTAGTACTCAGGCGTTGTGTGAAAATATACATGACCCTCGTATATATTATATGTGTTTTCAAGAATGTTACCGTCGATCATCGTTGCTGACTGAAACTAAAGATTGCAGAGGATTACCTTTTGATAAAACATTTTATCATGTCGATCCGCATAATTCTGCCGAGAAACAGGGTGCCTGAGATAAAACCTTATCTCGGCAGTTACGTTCCTATCCCGGCAGGAGCACTTCTTTTGATGACGTCGGCACCTCTTTTGATGACGTCATGGTATATTTGATAACGTTTGGGTGTTTTTGAACGGGAAAAAACGGCGAAAAAATGAGAAAAAGATAAATTAAATAATTATAAACGATCAACATGATAACTAGAATATCATATTAGTGCCCTATCTCATCCAGTTCATCAGGTTCGTCACGAAAAAAATGAAACCCTCGGCACGGCCTCGGGCTTCATTTTTTTCTCAACCTCACCTGATAAACTGGATGAGATCAGGCACTAACATGATATTCTCTATATACCTGCTAACCTCGAGATTATTGTGAGGCAACTGCAATCTTGAACTAAGCCTGAACTTCACTGAACGTCGCTAAACGGCTCACCAACACAGTATAATTATGTTATTTCGTGTCGCCTAAGAGATATGGTAAAGATACATAGGAATCCGTGAGCCTGCCCTACATCTACTATGGAGTAGATTCATATGCTTCTTTAACGTGGTCAGTTGGTAGATTTCGGTACATGGAACAACCCGGTTTACGTCCCAATCCAACATACAAGGCTACACGTCTGCAAAGTGTTGTTCACATGAATACACCGACGAAACTCAGTGGCATCAATGAGGCTGGAAACCGGGTCATTCGGTTTCAAGTCCGCCACGACCTTTTGGCTTCAACTGGGGTGAGATAACATCTTGAAAAGTCTGGTCACTCATATCCCACACTGACACATTGGATTATTCTATGATTTGATTTGCTAGAACATTGTCATAATTTAGCTTTTTAAAATGATGCTTTCGAGAATTGTGATTAGATATCAGAGGGAGACCAGTAGCTCGTTTTATTCCTTTTAACCAACTCGGTAAATTAATTGATTCCATTAGTTTGACGTTTGTACCACTGGTCCTTAGTCTGTCTATGTGCTTGTTTATCACGCCTTGCAATGTAGGAGTGGTATAGTCGTTGCGCTTGGTGCATATTCCTAGTTTGTATTAGGAGTACACCTTGTACTAATAGTTAATACAAACAAGTTAATGTTTTCCTGCTCACATGTACATATTGTAAATTGCTTAGCAATTCGAATCCAGCGATATTGCACGACACCCGTTTGGAATGAACATACGAATATATAAATATGTTTAATTACTCTGTAATCATGTGGTAAAATACTAGTTTACGAATGCAGTGAGTTGTAAGATGAGGGGCATAAACTAGTTTGATACATTTTCTAGTTAGATCAGTGTTACAATACTAATAGTTTGCTAAGGGTTTAGGCGTATATGGGTTTAGGCGTATATGGTAACTAATGATGGAGTCTCCTTATACGGATGCAAAAGCTACAGATAATATTCCTCAACTCGACTTTACTCTAGCAAAACGAATAAGTAGAGAAACATATACCCAAAATGATGTTGCTCGGGGAACATCCATTCCTTGGTAGAAGTAATTAACTTTCGAAAGTATGTTTCTTATCATAGTATTTGCTTAGTATTTCTACATTTTTTAAAACTAGAGTTGCACATCCAAATAGGAAACGACAGTTTACATGTAAGAATAATTGGCTGTTTTGAGTTGAAGTTGTTTTGGATAAATAATATTAACCATAGAAGAAAGGAAATGGTACTCAATGTTCAGCATGTCATCCAGAAACCGTCAAGGCTTCGATGACATCTGCCTGCGTATCAGGTGAAATATTAACAGTGCACATATCTTAATTGAGTTGTGAAAACAAACATGATATTTAAAAAATGTATTTAAATATGAAAGTTATATGTGCATACTTAAAATATACAAACAGAACAACAGAACAGCATTGAACGGTTTAAACATCTGATTTAATATTTACGGAAACCAACAATACAGACATAATTCACCAAAAACAGTATATTATTAGTTACTGGGTTTGTTACTGACCCCCTACAGATATATGCGGGGTCAGTAAGATTTATACGGGGCGAGGCAAGAGCTATTTGCAAATTATTTAACCTTAATATTGTTTTAGTGACCCTAAATGAAATCTATAGAAAAATAGGGCGTCACCACGTGACCGCACTCAACCAGTGACATGCCTAGAAGTTTGTGCGAGGTGCAATAAATAACAATCAGACAGTACTTGTAGCATTCAAGCTCCAAAGTCATCCAAAAACCACATCGAGACAGACGACAATTATAAGGATGAATACGAAGCAAAATATGTGTCACCACCAACATAAAAATTATAATAGTTGAAAATAGGGCTACCCCTTGGAAGGTTCAGTGATAAAACTGCCTCTAGGGATTTAAACCAGTTTCTAGTGTACACCAAATCCCACTCTTATCCTGTTGTCACTTCTGAATTAATAAAACGGAACAACGGAATGCCCTGCTGGTTTTGTCCTCTAACAAACTAGAGAGAGCATTAACAGGTAATATAAGTTTAACGCAAAGATGGTCATGGATATATGAATATTAAACAAACAAAGTCCTTGACATGTACAAAGAAAGTACTCATTCACTGGGCATAACCGCGTGAACACACTACCAACAACTTGAAAATACAGTGTTTTTCTAATAAAGATTGAAAAATAACATTTTACAAACACGTGTTACAATTAGCATTCTGTGCGTTTGTAAATAAAGACATTAATAAAAGATGGACATTGTTTTAAAGTAGTTGTCTTCTGTAAGCGCTGAATCTTGTTTTGTTTCTTGGGAATGGGTGTGTGGAAAGTGCATAGGTGCCTCCACTTGAGTTATATCAATGCTTACAGCGTAGTATATCAGGGATTTCTCGGAGCTTCTTTACAACCAAACAAAAGCATGATTGCTTCCGTAATATTTAATACCTTTTCCGCATTATTATATAGCATGCTGTTTTAATGCGAAAAGGCAGAAGGTCAGAATATTTGTAGTGGTGCATGTAGTAAAATATGCGAAAATGAAAACCTCGTTTTATAGGGTAGACAAACATATGTCTGTAAAAAAGAGTATGATAGTGGACCTTTGGAAACGGCCGAACACGATAAATACGAAATATTGCAGCCTCGGTTTGATTGGGATTGTTTATGAACGGTAGTGAAATATGCTTGCTACCGTTCACGACTCCTAGCCCCGGGTAGAGCAGAACTCAATATTAATGAAATCAATAGTACATGTAACTCGAAGGTTTCGAAATTCCCTTCTCCCTTACACAAAGAGCATAACTTCACTTCTCATGGACACATTAGCGTATGTACTGGATTTGGTAAAATGTAGTGAATGATAACATGTCTCTATGTAGAGTTTGATGTATTTCATTAGCACTAATGTCCTAAGTCTTCCGGATTGGACTAAGACCTCCGACCAGGTAGAGCAGAGCCTTTTATAACATATATTTTGCAATCCTGCTAATGCAAAAATTAATGGAATCATGTAATTTTGCACATTAATCCACTAAATATCCTCAGTCAATCAATATAAAGCAATGGACATCCTTTTAAGTGGGGTATAATCGTCTTAACATATGATTCAATAGCTTAGCGGATAATGCATTGGTTTAGAGGTACAGATGCGATACGGACTATCACAACCTGACTTCTATGGTGACGTGATTTACATACTTCGTAGCATCCTTGGTCATGATCACTTTCATACTATCTGTGTTAAACTTGTTAAAAGGTTTATCAAAAGAGTTTATGACCCTATCATTTTGAAACGCATTGGGCTTGGTGGTGGACTCATTTACAGTTCGTTACTATGATTTCCTTTTAATTGTGCGATGACCGGACAGGCTGTGGACCCTGTGATGACGTCTACCTAAAGCCCAAAATTACGGTGACGTTTGATGTTTGTCTGCAGTCTTGTCTCGTTGTACCCTCAATGGTTTATTATTTTGTTGTTCTGGCTTCTGCCAAGTCATTGAGTACCTGCTTTGTGGCTTTCTAGGCTATTGTATTTTTGTATTTATATATATACGAGTATCTTTGTGTTTTACTTATATTACCTATTAATGCCTTATTGGTTAGAAAATAGTTCATGGAGGGGATTTCTTTATTTACACTGTCCCGTTTTATTGTGTTGACAGTAGGGTAAGTGTGAGGTCTAGTGCACCCTATAACCTGGTTTAAACCCCAAACGGCCTTTTTTTGCCTTTGACCGTTACAAGGCGGTAGCCCTATTGTCAACATTTTTGTGTGTGTGTGATGTCTTATTCGGGATATTTATTCATCTTGAAATGTATTCTTTGTTTCTGTGTGTGTTTGTGGTTGACAGTCGTCCTGAATGCTGCTTTTCCTGTCCGATTTTGATATCTATATTCATCTGTTCATTATTTATGGATAATCAACTAGCGTTTGTTTAGTTCTTTGTGTCGGCCGTAAAAAGTTTCCCCGACTACAAATCAGTAGTTTCATTACTTTCTGGTCATTTGGGATCATTAAGCCCAATGTATGTGGTTTTTAAAGAAGAATATGTAGAATATCGCGCAAGTTGGTGCTAGGAGTCGTGAGAGATGTTGAAATCTATATTACCTCTCATGAACAGGCTCAATAAAACCGAGTCTACTACTTTTTTCTCTTGGTTGTGTTTGTTGCTTCCATGTGTTGCACTTTCCAGTATTTATTTGAGCTAACTTCGCTCTGATATTGCTGTTCCAATAAAATGCGTTAACGGGATGTGAAACCTTATTCCATTGCATTTCGTCTTATCATACTAGGAAGGATGGTATGGAATAACAACGAACACTTAAGGACTCCAAACGCTGCCTGGTCATTGACAATATGTGCAAAACTTCCTTATTTATAGTTAACATTCTCCATTTTCAGTAAGCTCAGGTTTATAAATTGAGTTCCGATTAAAGGGACAATGTCCGTAACTTTTAGCTTTTAGCTTTTAGCTTTTAAAACACAAACTAGTTACGTTCACAAACATTACACACTAAATATTATTGAATATTTACTAAATAAAAGCAATATTGTTTGATGGAATTCAATCGCGGTACCAAAATAAATAAGTACCGCTTCGTGAGTTTGAAATCGCAGCCCAAACTAAAATGTACACTCGCGGGTAATAGTATCAGTGCAACAACAGAGCTAAGCGGGCCATGCGTATTACGCAATACATACTATTTAGAAAACGTATGCGGTAATGGGTGTCACGTGATCAGCAGAAGATGTAAATAATGTGTCCTACATTGTTTACAAATAACAAATAAAACTTTTTTTTCAATCTCACGAATGTATTACTACAGACTTCTGTTGGTCTATGCTCATGTTTCCATGTAAACATTTCACTGAATAAAGACCAGACAGTTATTTGGTCATGCTCAATATCTGCTTACTTACGGACAGTGTCCCTTTAAAGTTTTTCTTTGAATAACATTGATATACTGAATATTATTAATTAACTGCTTAATATATGCCGTGGTTTGGAGGAAACTGCACGCATCATATGTTAAAAACAAGGCCGATATGGAGAGAAACTGGGCCAATATGAAAAAAACTCGGCCAATATGAAATTCCAGCAATCTGATTGGATAAGCCAACACGGCCAATATGACCAAGGTTTTGTTTTCTTTAAGGACGCAACTTTGAAGAGAAAAAAAAACAACGTCGCAGCTATGTTCGCCTATGTTATGTAGACAATCAAAATAATTTAGGTTTGATTATTTGTAAATTCGGTTACATCGACTCCGCTGAAATATAGCTATAATCACGTTCGTGTGTGATTTTCTCACGTGCCATCGAGCGGTAACAGTGGAAGATTTATTTGAATCCGATACTTTTTATTACATGCTATATTGAACATATATCTCTTTTTTTTCTTACCTGTAAATGATATTTAAAACATAGGAATAAAGGGAGATATTAAGTAGTTAATTAATAAAAATGTCATTAATTTAGTGTTTTCATATTGGCCCAGTTATTGGTCCTCGGACTGTCATATTGGCCCGCGGCCTTCGGTATAGTAGTATATAATAATGTGTATTTTACTTAACAAGTTAGCTGTACTAAATACAAAACTGTGTTGAAAATAAATTGCAAAGCCTAAAAATAAGCTCCTGAACTTTATTCCCGTATTTTTCATATCGAGGCAAATAAAAAAATAAAACGAAGAAAAGGTAAAACATACCAACCTTGTTTACCTTTGTTTTAAGCATTGGAACTAGTTCAGAAGTGGCGTTGGAGCCTTTGTCAATATACCTCCAAAGGGAGTTGCTCTTCTGATTACCATACGTGTATTACCATTACACCACGGACAAGTGTTGACAAGTTAATGCATTTCTTACACTAACTAGTCCTTACGTAATAACTATAGAATTTAGATATACAAATCTAGCAGGAAAAGCAGAACTAAAGAACACACACTCGTACAGTCTAAACATTCCCTATATAAAATATCGAGATTACTGTTTTGAGGCCGAATCGTAGTTGAATTATTAGTAAATAATACTACTACGCCCTTGGATATTAACAAGATGGACTTACTACTGATATGCATTACGTCGTCCCCCATTATTTCCAGTTAGTGATGGAAAAGCTTATATTAGGAGGATTTTATAACGAATATTTCGACAATAAAACACGTTTAACAACATTTTTACAGAAAAATGCGATAATCTGTTTAAAATTACATATTAAATGTTTCAATTTTACAATATGAAAACTTTTTGAGCCGAAATTAAGGTTTTATCCCCGTTTTCGCTTCTTGGAGAAGGGGTTGGATGGGGTATGAACATTACTACGCGTACCACGTAATGGTCTTGAAGGTCGTTCAAATATGTTAAGTTAGTTTGCATCATTATATATGGTACGAAATATATCATGTCCCCAAAACGTCGCTATAGCTTAATGGTAAGAACGTCGGACTGTAAACTTAGTACGTTAGAATGTCCCGAAAGAGGCAAATATGTTTTCCCTGTAATGCTATCTGAGCATAGATACGATGTGCACTGCTCGATGTTTATAACGTACATTTAAGCCTGCGTTAAATTAAATTTGACCTTAAATACATAAATACCCGATTTCGCCATAAGCTTGCGAACATGGAGTTACAAATAAAGACAAATGGTCCATCATCCAGAAACTAACGGAACAAAAATGGCGATGTCCAAAAGAAATATATATCAAACGGCCGCCATCTTTATAAAAACATCTGCCATGCGAGGCTTATTATAATATAAGTTACGTATAAATGAAAGGAAATAACAGGTCAATCGCATTGAAATTGTCGTTGGCTTCTAATAAGCTTCAGTCTGACTTTATATAACGTTTCAACTATCCCATGTAAACAATACTAAAATCTTGCCTATGTCTGAACTTATGCAGTCAATATCAATAACGAAGATATAGCATAGAACATTAAAGGAAATGGTTGGGGTAGAATATCGCTTAAGCCGCTTCTAGAGTCGTGAGAAGTGTTGAACTCCACATTACCTCTCATGAACAGACTCAACAAAACCGAGTCTTCTAATTTATATCTTGTTTGTGTTTGTTTCTTTCTTTCAGGTGATCCCCTTTTCAGTATTTATTGACATTCACACTGGCGTTTGTTTAGTGTTGTGTGGCGGCCGTAAAAAGTTGCCCTTACTACAAATCAGTAGTGTTATCACTTACTGATCATTTTGGATCATCAAGCCCAATATTTGTGACTTTAAAGCAGATTATCGCTTAAGCCGGTTCTAGAAGACGTGAGAAGTGTTGAAATCCACATTACCTCTCATGAACAGACTCAATAAAAGAGTCAAATAATTGACCTTTGGAAACGGCCGAACACGACACATACAAAATACATATGCAATATTGCAATCGCGGTGTGCCCCGGGTTGAGCAGAACTCAATATTCATCAAATCAATAGTACATACTTTTAACCATCCCGAAGATGGCATGCATATGGCGATGGACATAGAGATTTTCCTCCCCGATGTCCAGCGGCCAGTCTGCTACTTTTATCTCTTGTTTGTGTTTGTTGCTTCCAAGGAATCACCTTTTCAGTATATTGAATATGAAACATGACAGAGATATATGAATAAAACCTATAGGTAAACAGGAACATATTTGGTGGTCATAGAGATTGTTTGTATTTATCAAATGCTCCATAAACTTCCTTAAACTTAAACAGTTTTAATGAATACAAACAATTAGTTAATGATGAATGTTTTTAATATTATAAATCTTACATACTGTAAAATAGTTGATATACTGAAACAAATTCGTTACAAAAACAATATAAAATTCTGAAATAAATCAATAGTATCAGATACAATACCGTATTTTATATATAAGATGTTGTAGTATGAACGCAGGACAATGCTGTAGTTATGTATCGTGAACGGGACACAAGGCAGTCTTGATTTTATTTCAAACTCCCGACGTCCCGTTAGTTATGCAACATAACATTTTCAAATCAATATAAACAATTATTTGAATTTTGTCAAAGCAAACAGGGTTAACATATACACATTTACATATACATGCGTGATGTTAATTATATTACATCAAAAATATATTTATTTAGGTAACGAAGAAATTAAAGAAGAAAACAAACAAACAAATCCAAAAAACGGCATGTTGTAATGCCTTTTAAAAAAGTTACGCAATCAGGAAATGTAGCTGCTAATTTATAAGGCTAAACCAAATATCCATATTTTTCATTTACTCTGCCATAAAACATATGCATTGAATGGACTTTGTTTACGATAAAGGTTAATACTACATGAAACCAATACAAGACATACCCTTAGGTGGGTACTTAGAAATTTTGACAAGTATACTTTTGAGATTTGGTTTATTTATACGTACAACAGATAACCAGAGCTTTTAAGAAATGAGTACACCTTAGTAGTGTCGGTATAATTATCACAGCATCATTGCAATGTTTCAACATGTTCTCAAATATGATATGTCTCGGGTTAGACTCTCTGCGTCAACACAAACACATACAAACACAAAGAACAACTTTACAAGATTACAGACAAACATCAAACGTCACCGTCCTTTTGGGCTTTAGGTAGACGTCATCATACGGTCCACAGCCTCTCCGGTCATCCCACAATTAAAAAGGAAAGCATAGTGGCGAACGGTAAATGGGTCACTGCAGTGCGTTGTAAATGTTGTGCATTTCAAAATGATAGGATCATAACCTTTTAACACATTTAGCAAAGATAGTATGAAAGTGATCATGACCAAGTATCTTACGACGTTTGTAAATCACGTCACCATAGAGTTCAGGTTGTAATAGTCCGTGTTAAAAAGTTCTTAAATTACTTTTATACTTGGAAAGAAGTTCAGGGTTACGATAATAACATTTTGCAAAGGTTTTACGATGTTTATGGTAACGGTAGCCCTGCTGGAGTAGCCTTTTCGTGATCCAAAGATTACGAATATTAAAGTCCTCAACTCGAGTACAGGCGTTAGAAAAAAACAAATAAGTTGAGACACATAGACCGCATAAGAAGTTGCTCGGTGAACACCCCCATGTAAATGGGGCTAATTAACAATATCAAAATTAAAATCATCTCGTCATATATTTTTCGGATTCCTATGTATCCTTCCCCTCTCTCTGGTGCGGCTCTAAATAACCTATACTGTGTCGATGAGCCGTTAAACAACATTCAGTTCAATTAAATTTTTTCACCATTGATGTAAATAACGAAAATAAGCGTTCGTATCAGAAATATTACCTTTGTTGGGTTGAAGTCCTTTAGGGTATATATTATTAACCATAGTAGAAAAGAAAGGGTTTTCAATGTTCAATATGTCATCCAGATACCGAGAGGTGTCACTAAAGGCTTCAATAACATCTGCCTGGGTATCTGGTGAAAGACTCAATATGAACACTCTTTCATAGCAATATAAAAACAAATCTGCGAAAAGGGGTGCACAGTTCGTACCCATATGGATACCAACAATTTGTCTATAAACGGTCGTTCCATACCTGACGAAAATAGTTTCTAATAGGAAGATGAGGGCTTCAGCAACTTATTGGCAAGTCCACACAGTGTAATTGTTCAAACTGCCGTTAGTAAAAAATGTTTTAATATTATTACAGGCCAAACATGTAGTATTTTCCCTAGCGAATGTTTTTTTAATAAGAGCAATAAGCTTTTGTTTGATATTGTGATGTGGTAAGGCTGTATATAGTGCAGAGGTCAAGTTTTAGCACAATAGTGTGATCTTTAACGGCAGTAAGACAAGAAATTAAAAGTTTGGAGATGTTTGTGGTGGTGCAGGCTCTAGAATTTGAAGTAAAGCGGGCGTTATACGGATTTTTATGTAATTTAGGAATCCAGTACATAGTTGTCAGTTATTTCTGCTTTTCTTCTACCCCAGCCTTGAAAGTAGTGCACCAAATGATATGTGTGGAAAAAACATCATCCTCAGTGGATTGAACTGAAGGATACGTTTTTTAAAAAATCAAGATTGCCGTGTGCCCCTTTATAGCCACACATTGGACTTGACGGTCCCAGAGTACAGAACAGTAATAACATTGCGTTGCAGATGGGACGATTTTTTTACAGCCGCAACACTAGCTAGTCAACACAAAATAAAACACCTACTACTAACTAAAACTAGCTACATAATATAAATAAATGACGCTAAGTGCTTCGTCGGCGATATCGATCTTCTCAAGTCTAGCACCCTATATATACGAGAGAAAGTCGGGAGTTCTGAGACTGCCTTCATGAAAACGATAATTTGCATCACAGCAATTTTACTTTTTCTGTAAATGGTTCTTCAACCTCTTTTGAATGTTACCTTAGATATTAACTATATCTGGATTTCCCAAACGTCGTAAAAACGTTGTTATAGCAAGCCATTTTCGGAATCACGTAGCACTTCGGACGTTTTAAAACGTTGCCTATGTTTCACTTTCAATAGTTGTTTATTGTCTTCATGTTTGGCGCCAAATACTCGTTATTTCAACGTCAGCGGAAAGTAAGGTCAAAGGTATGACGTAATTTGACAACTATCGATGTCGCGGTGCACTTTAAAAGGAAAGGTGCAATTTTTCGTTAAGTCACAAAATGAAGTCGCTTGAATGAACAGAGCACCAGATTGTCGTGAAATTCTGGGCGAAGGCTGATGTGACGCCAAATGTTAAGCAACCCAAGACGTGTTCCAGTGCATTGCTATTTTGAAGACACGGAACGTCGCGAAAGATGATGATAAGCGCACAGGTAGGCCAAAACATGGACCGATAGTGACGCCAAAAGCAAATCATAACGTGATCCCATCTTAATTCCTTTAAGCAATGGTAGAGCTTATATAAGCAGGATTTTAAAACGGATATTTCGACAATAAAACACGTTTAAAACATTTTTTACTGAAAAAATGTGATAACTTCTTTAGAATTACCTATTAAATGTTTTAATTTTACAATATGCAAACTTTTTAAGCAGAAATTAGAGTTTTATTTCATACCCCAGCCAACCCCGATTTCGCTTCTTGGAGAATGGGTTGGATCGGGTATAAAAGTTAATACTCGGACCACGTAATGATTTTCTCGTGAAGAACCGACGAAAGAAAGCCGGAATAAGTCTATGAACTGCCCAGGCCATTATCAAGGCTGTTCAGTAAACTCGATAAAGTGAGAAGAGTGCAGGACAATTTTAACCTCGCAGCAACGTCATGAACGTAGTCAAACTGCTCTGTTGTATGCAACATGCATGTTAGAAATGATTACTTTTTTGTTTATTCTATGAATTAGTGAATGGATTTTCCACAGTTTGTCAGAAATACATTGATAGTTTGCTAACGAAGAGTTTGTTTTATCGCGAGAACAAACTATAAAGTTATAGAATCTGTCTCAAAACGTTATGACTGCCCCTCGTATAATTAGTATGCTTATCTATTTGGAGTACGCAAAGGGACACATAACAATCTCGAAACAGTAGTCAGGGGTTTGCTTCGCACCTCGATTTGTTTCTCTATTATCTCTATTATCTGTTCGTCTGTACACCTGCTTGTATATTTGAAGTTTTTATTTGTCTTCATTATTATATCAGAGGCGTATACAGGTGCAATATAATCAACAAATAGTAGAAAACAATGAGTCTTCAATTAACATGTATTGGACTAATATTTAATAATGTTTTTCAAATTTGCAGGATAGGTAGAAATACTAAATGGAATTTAGCGAGATATAAAAAAGGCTCGAGCGTTTCCGTGGTCGAGAGATGGAACGTGTCCATTCTTTCACATAGCGGGAGATATACAGCTATGGCTCTACCCATTAGTAAGAAAGCTGTCTGCCTCCACCACTAAAAATCGACTGTCATTGTCGAACGGCTTGTCGGAGAAAGGTCTTATCTATGGAAGGGATGTCCTGAGTATCGAAGGGATGTTCTGAGTATCGACAGGATGTCCTGAGTATCGACGGGAGGTCTGTGCAATAGGCAATCCAGCAGCTTCTGCAGTAGTCTGTACATTGACCTTAACAGAAACATGTACTCCAAAATCTTTTAATTGTTACAACAAATGAGAAATAAATATGGCTCTGGAATATGGTTCCATCGTCCTGTGAAGGCCACTGACCGTTCCAATGCGGTAACCCTGTTTTTAACCCCTTTTATCTGTGTGATGTGACAGTCATATCTTGCCTTTTATTCATCTGATTAAGAAATGTTTGTTTCTATGAGTGTTTTTGCTTGATATTGGGCCTTGAATGCTACATTCCCTGTTCGATTTTATATCTATTTTTCCTGTATTAAAATGTTTATATCTCCTTTTCTTAAATTACAATTGTGACACAGTGCTTAAATAATTATTTATAAACATGTTGATTTTCATACTAGAGCATGCGCGGATAAAGTGGACGTGTCGTTACTATAGTAACTGTAAAATAACAACAATAAACGCTACTTAAGGACTTCCAATTAAACGATGATGATCAATACCTAAGCCAGTATGATTGCTTTTGTGTGTAAGGTGTATAATTTGACAAGTACGAGTATTTATATCCGGAATAGGTGTACATGTCTTTAGCCATGTAGGTATATCCATGGTAGTTTTTCAATTTTTTCACTGAAAAGAAACATAACAGATTTTCATTGTCAGTGTTCCCGTGCCGAATATTTAAATGTGACAATTTGTTTGTACGTGCATAAGAGTAATAGATACATACTGACACTGGGATCACTTGAAAACAACAAACACATCCATAAGGGAAAATTAGCAAGCCAGGTTTTGTTGTCTGTTTACGAGAGATAATATAAGTTGCAACACCTCTCGCATCCCTCATCACCGGCTTAAGCGACATACTACGTTAAAATCACACATATTATTTTTGATTATCCCAAAGGACCAGGAAGTAATAGTACTAATTATTTGTAGTCGGGGCCAGGTTTTGCAGAATCCACACAGAACTAAACAAACGCTAGTGTGAATGTCAATAAATACTCAAAAGAGGATCGCTTGTATGCAACAAATACAACTTAGAGAGAAAAGTACCAGACTCGGTTGTACTGAGTATTTGTATTAGAAGTTGCAACACCGTCGAACGCTTCCTAGCCATTAGTCAAGCCCTGCTACGTTAGTGTTTGTTGTGTAAGGTGGGTTGATTTATTTTTTTCTGCCAGATGAGACCAAATATCAATGAAATTACATACTGTGTAAACCCGTTTAACATCGGAAACGTAAACTAGCTTACGAACAATATATATTTGCATAAGCTCGACTGGCCTTTGACTAGGATAGCTAGATTCACATATTGTTCACCTGAATACAAAACCGTGACCAACGTAAAGAACTAACACTGTTTGGACACAGTGTTGAAAATATCTAATTCACCTTAATACCAAAACAATCACCGGCTGACCTTGAACTTCTTAATAATCTGGCTCTGTGTAGTTCTATTCGTAAAACATATTACACAACGTCTATCATGTTTATTCTCTCTTATTTAAAATAACACCGATTTACTCAACACAGTCGAGCGACTGCATTCTTCTGCAGTGCACTTGTTACACTGCTTTATGTAGCTAGCTCATTGGAGACATGGTACAGGTTACTATAAAAGAGATTCATAATATTGATTTAGCTGTCGAACAGGCATTGAAATACGTAAATATTCGAGAAACGGTAAAAATCAGACACAAACTTTAAGAGGTTCTCTCAAGAAAAAAGCTAATTTGGTTACATATGATATACGGATTCAGATGCTGTTTAACATTGCACTGACATCAAGACAGCGTTTTTTATCAAAACAGCATATTAAAACATAAAAGCAAGGGTTTCATTAGTTGTATGCTGGTGAGTTTTTCTTCTAAAACTATAAATTATCAACGACGTTTTGTATGTAGTACAGCTACCTTTACCTTGTTAATTTGCTTTTTTTCTTCATAAAAGTAAAGTTTAAAGCCTTTTTGCCACTGACCGTTCCAAGGCGGTAGCCCTATTATCAGCCATTTTTGTGTTTGTGACGTCATATGCCTTTATTCTTATTAACTTTGCCATTCATGTTTGCCGTTTTGCGTGTTTTGGGGTTTAGTG